>CACVKI010137261.1:0-30753 GCA_902732785.1 Trichogramma evanescens | reverse complement strand
AAAAGAAGAAATTAATGGCACAAAATATGTATAATATTGACGCGGTGGACGCAGTAAAACGACGACGCCTCTCGCTCCGTCGCGACGCGCCAGAAATATGAGCTCACGCGCGCGCGCACGACAACAGCATCTCTCGCTCGCACTCAATAATACATGTAGCCAAGCATCCGTACCGATCCGGGAGTGCAATTTCTCCGACTATCCGCCGCCACCCGTATATAGTTGCGTGTTGCATCCCGCGCCTCCTCGTCGGCGGAGATCGCGCGCCGCCCGGCTCGAGTCGCAGCGACAGCGGCTGATAAGCGATTGGCGTGCAATTATTCCAGCCGGCGAGTTTAAGAGAGAGAAATTGCGTGTATGCGCCAGCAGCCTCTCAGACAAACATCCCTTATCGTTTTTATTTCATTTTTGTATTTCTTTTTTTTTTCAAAAGAGAGTAAGAGAGAGAGGGAAAGGAAAAAAAGTGAGAGTCAACGGCTTTTAAAGAACGATTCGACCCGATGTTTCCGTCTGCGGACTTGCAAATGCATTCAGGTGCATGTGCATATATACGGCCCGTCGTTCCAGACACATCTGTCATGGAAAAAAAAGCTCTCCAGGTCATTCGGTTGATATTCATGAAAATCGGCCGAAGCCATGATTATAGATTTGATGTAGGTCAATCGCGCGTGTTGTTACGACACTTACATACGCGTGAATTGAACTTCATTTGCATGTTATCGATCGGCAGCAGCTCGAGATCGGTTGTATAACGGGCGCTCGTACATATAGTTAACGGCAAAAAAGATCGGTAAGAAAATTTTGAATTTCAGAGGCGCCTTGCGATATGAAGCATATATTTTACACATTTTAACTGAAATGTAGTGCCACGCGATGCAAACCGATTTCCAGTATATACATACATACGTCTATTTTGCAATAATTTACATATGTTCCGTGCATGCAAGATTATTATGGAAACGTCACATACTGCCTCGAAGTTTTCTCTCTCGATCTAGCTCTATATTTAAAACCCGCAACAAAGAGGCATAGCGCGCATTATATACGTAATAATAATTTTGCAACTGCGATCTGTAACGTGCGTACTTATATATAATGCCTGACACGCAGTAATTTATAAATAAACTGGCATCTAAATCGGAATTTTACATAAGCCGTAAACAAAACACATCAGCAGCAGCAGTCGCAGAGTCGAAAAACATGCAATGGTCAAGGTTTCCAGCTCTCGAATGCAGTTATTATATAGCTATATAAGTGGTGGCGCCTCAGCACGTGTGTATATAATGTGCAGTTGTGGAATAATAATAATACGCGCGAAACATGATTTATCCTATTTTTCGGATAAACGTTCACCTTGTGCAGTTGATCGAGTGCGCGGTGAGTGACGGGTTGAACATATTTGTACATTATATACGGCTCGCGTCTCGGCTTTCGCCAGCGCAACAGCAGCAACAGCAGCAGCAGCGGCTAACATGTATTATACGAAACTCAAAACAATCATAAAAGCTGTCGGATAAGAGGCGGATGCGTAATTATCGCCGCCGCCGTACACAGCCTAAACATTAATAGCGAATCATGCGAATTTATATTTAAAGAGAGCCGATCGGAGACGAAGAAAATGCGAACGACTAAGAGAGAGAGAGAGAGAGAGAGAGAGTGAGCTGAGGGAGGGAGAAAGAGACCCTCTCGCTGTTACTGCTGCTGTGGCTGCTGCACGTGATCGGTATGCAAATGCGCAGGCGCGACCGCGAATGTACGCGCGACAAAGGTCATTTCTCATTTTTTTTTGCTGCTGCTGCTGCTGCTGCTGCTGCTGCTTTTGCTTCTTTTTTTTTTATTTTGTTGCTCTACCAGTCGATTAACCTTGGCTATAAAGATATACATAAAGATATACAGCAGCAGCCGTTGCGGCTCGCGCGGCTGTTGCTGCTGCTGCAATTTTAACTCGATAAATAGTCCAAATTCCGCGTGAGTCGAGAAGTGTAACTCCGAAATATAACTGTACTTGCAGTGTATACGATGCATGATGATCAAGGGGTTGTGGTCACGCTCCGACTGCGATGTAAAAAAAAAAAAATAAGTTCATGACCGATGGTTTATCGATAAATCATCGCATCGACATGCAGCTGCAGCAGCTTACTGCTGAAAATCTATCAATATACAACACTCACGCTCGAGAGAGACTAGAGAACACTATGCACACACGCACACGAAATCTCAACACTTAATCAATTATTCTATAAATATATTTCCCTTTTGGACGAATAGGGGGAGATATTGAAATCCAATAAACAGAGATAACCGGCTACAGAAGACAAAACTTAGGAAAGTCCCACACACACACACACACACCGTCTCTCGCTCTCTCGTCTTTCTCTCGGCGCGGAGTTCATCCGCGCGCCAACCAGCTAGCTAGCTCTCTCCCTTTATTTCTTCTCTTTTTTTTCCATATACATGATTTCTTTTCTTACCCTCCTTTTGTATTGTTTCTTCCACTGCTGCTGCTACTTTTGTTGCCGCATATATTTATATTTTTAGTAAATTTTTAGACGCGACTCCGAAGCAGCTGAATCATAATTATATATGTATAATAATACTAATCGGCTATTATTCATGCGCTTAATCATTTGTATAGGCTGCTGCTGCAGTTGTTGTGTTATACAATATAATACAATGTGTGCGAACGAAATTTGCTATAAATAAGCTGCATTAGTTAACCCGAAATATCTTTCAACAGGGATGAGAAATATAATTTATTCTTTGCAATTTTTAAACTTGATTTTTTGTCCCAGATATTCATACCGACACGTGCGTATGGAAATATTGTACTGCCCACAGGCTGGTTCGAGGGCTGTAGCACTCGCGAGAAAACATTTCCACACTAGTTATAATATCGGTACATTATGCAACGGGCAGGTGCGAGAGCTTACCTTCTTCTTTTTTGTACGGAGAAAACGAGGAGGGTTGCGAAAAAAGAAACGAAACATCGAAATAGAATCTCATGCTCGACATATCGAAAACGAGTTTTCGTTACACATACAACGATATCCGCTTTATTTTTGAACGCGCGCAGCAGACGCATTTGGTCGAAAAAAAAAAAAAAATATTTTACAGATAAGATTATGCAATTCGAAGTTTCATTGTTACCCAACTCTCGACTCGATTTTTTTTTTTTTTCGAAAAAAGAGTCAGAGGATTTCAAATATATCTCGTATCGAGGGTTATTTTTATAATTGAGGGAACTCGAGAAAAGTCACATGCTGACATCGACCTCAGAGCCATATGTACTCGTGCTCGATTGATAATTTTTACATGTGATCCGCGAGACACGTTCTTCTCTCTCGCTCTTTTTTTTGCGTACCTCCCTTGTCTCCGTTAATCGACTATATGCATTTCGAATTGTATTGTAATATGCACACCACAACATACACAGCACAATACGAAACGAGATACAATGAGCAATTTCAGTAAAAATAAAAGATTATACTGGCAGTCAAACGAGAGTTCACGAGAGGATGGAAAGTTCTTGATTCTCGCTCTCTCCGTCTGAAGATTTGCTGCTTCTCGCATTGCATACAAGCTCGCAAGGGTGAAAGAGAGCAAACGGATAACAAATTAATTAAAAGGCACCACTACTGCGCGATGATGTGTCTGTTTGCTATTCGCATGTATAAAATATCGCTCGCGTTATATTTTAGAACTCGTGGATCAATCACGTGCGCGCGTGTGCATGTACAATAAACTAAATTTAGCCTCGCAGTAAAATGTGACACGCGGTGGAAAAAATTTTGCTTTTCTTTCTTTTTTTTTTACTCTTAATCGCGAGTTGGTTGTCTATCAAATAGATAAGAGATAGATAATTTGGAAATAATACCTTTGTTTACTCGAGGCGAGCAAACGCTCGCACTCTCTCATTTCTTTTTGCTCTGAGACAGGTGTCCAAAGATAGATCGATATATTGTACTCTCTTTCGATGAATTGCATAATTTTCGCGCGATGATAATCGTGTGTCACTCGATGATCGTTCAATTTTTCCCCTTCGTTATACATTATCTATTTTTGGTACACGCCCGGTTTACCTGCACTCGCGTTAATCGTATATTTACCGAAAAATTACATTTTTTTTTCGAGTACCTGCGCGCATACCTGTGCGACCAAAAAAAAAGCGTAATTTCAAAATTCATTGGTATACTTATTGTCTCCCCCGTAGATCGCTGCACCAGTGTATAAGAAACGTGACATTAGTTTCTGCTGGCGTAAACAAAAGTTTACAATTATAAATGTGCGCGCGCGACAGTGCGCTCATTGTTGAACAAAACCATCTCTTAGCGCGCGTATCGCTTTGTTCAATTCCACTGACACTCGCGGTTTTATCGTTTCGTCCTCACTCTCTCTTGGGCGAATATTGTAAATACAAACGCGTATACAGTTTCATTAGCATCTCGAGTCCGAGTATAATTATAATGCGCGATGCGTTTTTATTTAGTATTTAAAACGCACATACATGAGTTAACATTCGTATTTATAACTCGATAATGAAATGGCTTTGATCAAAGTTACAATTATAATTCGAAATAATAAAGTTGAAAAATTCCTATTGCCTCCGATGCAGCATGCGGCGGCGCGAGTATTATGAGCGAAGATTGATCAGTGTTTCACATTCGAAGAGTTCAAGTTGGCTTTAAACAGGCCTTCGTGTGTAAACACGCATTAAAATTAATAACGATTATGTCGCTCTCTCGTAATCTCTATAATTGCGTTTATTTGTAAGTTTGCGTACACTGTACGTACAAATTTGTACGTACGCACGCGAGCCTCTCGTTGCATTGAAATATCTTAAATGTACGTTAATTTTAAAATTCATCGTGACCGATACTGATTTTTCGATAAATTTATAAAAAAAAATATTAAATTGCCGCTTATCTCGCTTCATTAATCCACTTAAATTTATCCTTATTTTTGTACAATGCATCTCGCGTAAACAACGATCTTCTTCTTTCACCTTTTTGAGGGGAGTCGGGCACCGATTCACTTCTCTTTGGCATTTTTATGATACAAATCACATTTCAATGTCAATCTACATTTTCAACATAAAATTGACATCTTTGAGCCCTAAAAAATATTTAGATATAGTTGCAGATTAGGCCTTTGCATCTAAAATAGCTTTTTTTTGCTAGTTTAGCATTTTGGCAGTGTGCGAGTTTTTGAGGTGGGGACTCTTGATACGGAGCAAAAAAAAGCAAAAAATAAGAAAACTTATTGGTGTTTTTTGAGCACATATTGAATAATAAAACTGATATAGAGGTCTAAATCAAAAGTTCGTAAATTCGCGCGTGGACGCGCGCGAGACGATCGAGAGAAACATTATAATCGGCAATCGTTGCAACAAATGACACTGAAATGGAAGCTCCTTTGTTTCGACTATCTTGTAGCTCTCTCAGCTAAAGCAGGCCTAAAAGTTTTCATCTAATAATAATGGTATTGTCAATGTTTACAATCCTCTCTAATGCTGCTGCTGTGTTGCGGCACACACTACATAGCCTCGGATACATATCGGCGATAACGCGCCGAGCGCGCAAAATCATTCAAGTCTCTCTTCAGCCGCAGTCAGCACCCCGCGTGAGTGAAGTTATTAATGGTGGATGAGCAGCGGCAGCAGCAGCAGCAAAAAAAAATTCGCGACGATAAACGGAGTACATGGAATAAGCTCGCGTACATAGGCATTTATTTTTGCCCGAACGTTTATAAGCTCTTATCGGCATATCAAATTCGCGACGACTCATTCTCTGAGCAGCAGCTTACAGTGCCCATGCTTGCTAATCAGTTGTTTTTATAGTTTGACACTCAGCACACAGCCTCTCTTTCTTTCTTTCTCTCTTTCTCTCTGGTTAAAATGTGATTGGTTTATAAATATACATTTTAATATATATGAAATAATATATAATGTGGAAATATTATATATTTGGCATGTTATTTCCTCTTTCATAATTTCGACATTCGCTATATACTGCTCGCTCACTCGTCGATATAATACACGTTATTTTTGTCAAATCTCGAATTCCGTTACATAATGGGTAGAATCGATGATCCTCTGCATCATCTCGTCTCGATCATAGTTATGAACATTGACTCGTGTGCGCCGATTTTTATGGCGCGCCGGCTTGTTGTTAGACAAACGAGAGCGCGTTACGTAGGCATTACCGGGTTAACAATGTATGTATTTGCCCGCCGCCGCCGAGCTAGAAAGAGAGCGATACATTGCACAAGCGCCTATATACTCATCAAATTCGATTATGAAGAGAGCAGCAGCAGCCGAAGTCTCTCTAACAAACAGATAACGGAAAGTATGCCAAAACTCTCGCTCTCGGGCGCAAGAAAACACGTGTCGAACTGCTGCGGGGTAATTATGATCGTTTCGCCCCGCGAAGATGAATCGCCGATCGGCGCATATATTAGAAACATGACGAGAGGATTTTTGTATCGATCGTAGATGTGTTTCGCGGATGTGTCTATTAAAGCCAATATCTATATCTCTCTACGCATGTCTGTTATTATCCGTCTCTCCTTTTTTTTATTCGCAGCTATTTTCAGATTTCACATCGTGTAGCATTGGGCCGAAACGGACGTACATTATTGTAATATGAATTTTATGTACAAATGTAGTGGAAAATTTTTCACGACATCTCATTGCCGATAAAAAGGAAAATTGATGCGAATGTTGCACTATGCGGCTACAGTGTATTATATATTTTAAAAAAGAAATTCGCTATATAACGTTCGGACTGAATAATTGGTCGCTCGATAATGAAATGGGAACGCGAAATTGATCACCTCTGAATACCTTATTATTTTAATTAAATTAATCAATTCACGATTATCAAAAAATAAATTTACTAATTAAACACTTGTCTAAAAATTTTATCATTGCTATATATTGATTTATACAGTTGACTCGAGCTAGATAAATTCACAATAAGCCAGCGGTTTATATAATTAAGAACATTTTTATCAATCGAGTCAATAAGCGATTGATTATGAAGAACAATCCAAAAACAAATGAAACAAAAGTTTATAATTGAATACTTGTGATCATTATTCGCGAGCTATATTTAATCGCGTATTAACGACTAATAAAAAAAAAGAAAGAGCCACACACATTTATGGAAAAAAGCGAGCGAGCGATAAAAAATGGTTTGTCTCAAACTTTGTGAAAAAAAGAGCAGAATTGATAAGTACTTTATTATATACGTATATTATATTAATATAAATAAAATGACATGTCTGGAAAAAGGCGCGCGCGCACGGCGCAATGCTATCAGGATCTCTCTCGAGGAGCAGCGACGACGACAACGAGACACGTCGCATATAATACACTACTACACACACGTCAGTTAGCTTCGCGACTTGCGCAAGAGAAACCTTGAAGTATCCACTGTTAATGTGTGCACACACGTTTATTAAATATCATCGTCGTAGTAGCATACATGTGCATTTGTGTGAAGCAAGCATTTCGCTCGGCGCGCGGTATCACTGACGCAGGTATAAACGCGAGCGCATTTTCTTCTCCTTTTTTTCGTAATGATTCATATTAACGCGCGCGCATTGTCTTTGATCTAATTCAAGTCGGCAAAAAATTCATACATAAACGATCGACTGCGTCACTTCGAGCTCGGCTTACAAAAATTGCGCGCAGTCCTCGGGTACCTGATTTCGCGCGCGCGCGAAAAGATTCGATAACGAGACGTCTATTATGTTTTGCCTGTATATCGCATAGAGCCGGGCGAGCTTTGAAAGTTGACTTACGCACGCACACAAACGCACACGATCCACATCGTCAACAAGTCAAAGCAAAACGCACGCGCGAAAATTAGGTCGATCGAGCTCGGTTCGGATCGCTATCATCGTTGAAATAGAGGTTGCGAGGGCCGTGTACGTACATATGATGTTTTATGTATCGAGAGCTTAATATTATAATATTCAGCGCTATACGAGATAAAACTGCTGCTGCGAGGAGAGAGAGAGAGAGAGAGAGAGAGAGAGAGAAAATAAAGTCGGAGAGAGAGGGTGACATGTAATTAAACAGATTCTCGATGCAGCTCGTAGTAAGCCATAAGCCAACATTTGTGATGTATTTGTATGCATGTATTAATCTTAGAAAGTTATACTACACCTGGCGCCTGGCGGAGAGAGAGAAGGTGCGACGACTGTCGCGCGAAAACCCGTACCGACCGAAAAATCAAAATAGGTCGTGTGTGTTATTATGGAAAATCTTTCCATCGAGCTCTTCTCTCCGTCGAAAATATTTACGCGACTAGAATTCCACGCGCGCGTTAAACATACGTATATATACAATTTTTAATAATTCACGTGCGCGAGCAAACAATTTTTTTTTCTAAAGCAGGCGCATCGTGAAAACGTCGAGCCTACGTTAAAAATCATCACCGCCTCGTTTCTAAAATAACATCGACGAAGAAGTCCACACGCGAATCGTCGGATGGGTAATTTCACTCTATGATTCAGGAAAACCTTGTTTACATAGAAAACAAAGGATGGCAATCGGGTTATTTATGAAAACGATTCGATGTGTATATAAAATTAAAATATTTCGGGTATCGAATATTATATACCAAATGTATATAAAATATCGAATACCTTCGGAGGAACTGGTTTATAAGTTATTTATTGCGCAATTATATTTGACGAGAGATTTACTGAAATAAATGAATTTATATAAAGGAAATGTTTACCCGCGCGCGTGGTAACTCTTTATATAGTTTTGTGCGTGTGTAAAAATTCCATTTGAATGGCACGAGTATGATGCTTATTAAAAAATTTATATATTTTTGCACATAAGGGACAGCTAAATTCCATTCGAATATGTATAATCATGCCATTGATTTATCACGTGCTACAAAATAAATGTTTAAGTTAAATATACAGGGAAAAAAATTATAAATTTCATCTTTATACTCGCTCGAACACCCATAAAAGTTGTTGTTCTTTAAATCACGGATCAGAGAGATATTTTCCATAAGAGGATTTAATAAGCAACACGCGCGCACGCACCGTATAACACCTGAAATAAACCGCAAAAATCGAACGCCCGTATAGACTCGATAAAATGCCCAAAACCGGTAAGACTCGGGCAGAAAAATTATAATTTTTCGATTCTCGTCGAATTCCCGGTATCGAGCGTAAAACAGTAGCGCAAACAACCGTAATTAATGGCTTTTATTATAATCAATACAAACAGCGCGCGAATGAATTAAGCGAGAAAAATAAGATGAAAAATTTTGTGCGTTATACGCGAGGGAGGGCCATCGGTGAAAAGCTCGACGATCGTCGTCGCGATCGTTTATTGGTTGCAGCAGGTAATACGACACGCCTGCACATCGGTTATTATATAGCAGCAGTCTAGGGACGTACAGACACGGCTCGTATTGCATTTCAAGATAAAAGAAAGAGACACGAGAGGCGAGAGAAAGAAAGTGTTGTTGTGGGTGAGAGAGACTATAGCAGGCAGGCAGGCAAATAAGTATATCAGAGAGATAAGCGTAAAGAGAGAGAGAGAAGTGGCGCCCTGCTACTGGTGTTGATCGGTTATTTCACTTCAGCGTCAGGCAAACTAGTTTCTTTCGTCTGCTTTAAAGCTGCTGCGTACTTGCTTACACTCACACTTACACATGTAATAATCGAAGTTGGCGGGGACTCGATTTTTTTTTCTCTTTTTTTTTTATCAAAACCGCGGCGCGCGGCCCACACCACTTGTTACATTAAGAGCTTATATACACACAGAGCTATAATACATGCACAAAATACAGGCGCATCGACGATCGACTTGGACGAGTCGTGCAGGCAGTAGGCTACCGATGGTGGAGTAGTAGTCCGGCCCGTCGTCGTCGGCGTCGTCTCACCCACCACGTTTAACATTAATACTCTGGGCCGTGTGTGTAAGTCTGTGTCTCTGTGTGTGGACACATACAAGTCCCTCCTATTAAGCCGCGGCGGCGGAGCTTGGCTCACTCGAGTGTGCGTGTGTGTATGTGCGTGTGCTCAAGAGCAGCAGCAGAAGGCGCTCTCCTCTATACAATCGCTGCGCGCTGGCGACCGGACAGCCAGTCGATCTCGATCTCACGAGCCAACACGAGTGCGCTGCCTGTGCCCTGTGGTGACTTATAAAAGTGTGCGCGCCGCCGATCCGTGAGGCAGTTGAAGTGAGAGTCGGGCCGGTCTCGCGCGATCGTTCATCCCATTCATTAATTTTTGTAACTCACGGGCCATCCAACGACCAAGAAAAAAAAAATTAAGTGCCTCCAAGTACCTCGCAGAAGTGTGTAACAGTTGTTTTTGTAATTAATATAAAAGAAGAAGAAAAAAGCAGTATATAAATCGCAACGATGGCAACGATCCGGATGACGCTCGTGCTCTTCGCACTCATGATGCTGATCGGCAGCGCGCTCCTACCTCCGAGCGGCGTCGAGGCGTTCTCGCTTCATCGCCGTCTGCCCAGGCGCTCGGTTAGGCTGTGCTCGCGCTCCCTGAGCGACGCGCTCTATCTGCTCTGCAAGGATCGCGGCTACAACGAGCCCTTCAGCAGCAGCGACGAGGAGGAGATACGCCACGCGACCGGGCCCGGCCTCGTCGAGGAGTGCTGCTACAACGCCTGCAGCATACAGCAGATGGAGCAGTACTGCAAGCCGCGCAAGGACAAGAAGGACGGCGAGGGCCAACAGCAAGCCGCCGGCGCCCAGTCCAAGAGATGAAGAGGGCGCGAGGAGGAGGACGCGTGTTACCCCCCGTCGTTGTACGATGAGTACGGTGGTTGTGTCGTGCAGCGGCTCTACCGTGGCGCAAAAGTGTGTGTGCGTGTCACGACGAGAGAGGCGGCCGCCCACCACCACCGGGTAGGCGACGCGGGGATCACCGGGACAATCCTTTGTTATCGCGAGGACCTTTGTAATGGTAATTATACGCTCTTTTTTGTACCCTTAATTTTCATTGCCGATGATATACCGATATTTGATTTGATCAATTTTCGATGCTTATTCGGTTATAAAAAATCCTGAATTTCTTATCAATTTTTATGATTTTTCTAAAGGTGAATCTAAAAAGTATAAAAGAGTTAAAAAAATAAGTTAACACGTGTATTTTTCAATATTTTTTTAATTATAATAAAAACAAGAAATGTTCCTTCTAAAAATCAATGCATCAAGTCTCAACTATTAGCGATTATTAGCGATCTTTTATATCGTTAAAATAAAATTCATACATGCCTATGAAAAATTAAAAATTCTAATGCTTTTTAATGTCACCGAACGTGTAGTTAAATTCAAAACTTTTTCGTGGAATAAAATCTATCTTCACTCATACAAAGTTAAACAAATTTTCTAATTATTATAAATTATTTTGCAGTTCCTGAGGCTCTAAAGCTGAACA
Source organism: Trichogramma evanescens (assembly GCA_902732785.1). Classification (NCBI taxonomy): domain Eukaryota; kingdom Metazoa; phylum Arthropoda; class Insecta; order Hymenoptera; family Trichogrammatidae; genus Trichogramma; species Trichogramma evanescens. Next base: position 19,317 of record CACVKI010137261.1, on the reverse strand, counting down.
TCAATCAATTAAATGCGCGCCAGTGCATTTGGATAGATAAAAAATCGAAAGTGTGATACTCATTAGTGAAGAAAATTGTGGGTTTAATCTAACTGGTTAACTGAAAATGAGTCACTTCATCATCAACGAAACCCACCTGACTGATAATTGAAAAGGAGCAACGAGAAAGTCGAAGTCGATGACGATTTAACGAAAAAATCATCGTTTTTTGTTTGACTTCGATTTCTAGACAAAACTCTTAAGAGGATAACTGAGAGTGAGATTGATAGTGATTTAGTTTTTAATTAGGAAAAAAATCGTGTTATTAGCTCGCAAAATTTTTTAATATGACTATATATAATTTCTAATTTAAATAACATTATTAAATTTCAATGTAATAAACTGTGCTGCAACTGTGTGCGGTATCATGAGTGCAAACTCATTCGAGCGAACATGTACAGTTTATATCAAATTATGAAACGATCAACGAATGCATGTGTGAATGTACGTGAAACGGTATTCGAAAAAATGCTCTTTTTGTGATAGCAACGAGGAAAGTCCGTAGTAGCAAAGTCGCTTTGTGGGTCGTGCATTTTTTTTTTTTTTTTTATAAATCAAAGGGAAAAAAACTCCGATAAATAATCGTACACTGAAATTCAACTTTTTCTGCTTCAAAAAAGATAAAATAATATAAATACATGTATTTTGTAAGTATACAAAGATGCGCGATTGGCGAATGTGCAACAAATAATAAAGATTGTTCGGTTTTTTCGATAAATGCTACTGCGATGACTTGAATGTGATGTTGATTGTTCGAATGTATCGAAGTTTATTGTATTGTTTTTGTAAATAAATAGTCGATCTATTTAGGTCAAATGTTTATAGTTTTCTTTTAAAAAATGTTCAAAAAATGCACTACATAAACGATTGTGATGAAAAGTGATGGCTAATTAAGCTTTGATACTATAGTGCAAAGTGTACATACAATTAATAACTTTGATAAACGAAAAAAGTTTAAAGGCGATTGTATTGTAAGGAAAGTTAATCTTCATTGTTGATATTGTTACATTTAATGCTGTTATTATATTTGAAAAATATATGTTGATATGGCACCAGCACACACAAGAGAATATTAGCTGCGCCTTGAAACAACTGATGATCTCATTAGTATTAATTATTATCTAATAAGATGCTTGGTGCATCTTTTGTGAATAAAAAAAATCATTGTATAAAATCAGCGAATTTTTGTATGTAAACATTGTCATTTAGAACGACTAATTAACGACTTTTTAGAAGAATTGTAAATACTTATTATATGAAAAACAAAATAAACACCCTAACTGGTGTGTCATTCCTACTATTAAGCTTTGTACAGCTTTATATGCGTTTTATATAATATGTTTTGTAAATATGTTTTGATTTTTACCAGTATTTTACTGGCGGAATTCGTAGAATGGAATCTAATAAATTCAATTTTTTAATTTTAATTATTTTAGAGTATTTATTATTTCATAAATCCTTATTTCAGTTTGATTTTTTGGTAATACTTAAAAATACGAATCAATAATGACGAACCGATACATATCCTATGTTTATAAATCGGAACTTTACTTGATCGAACATGCCAGTAATTTGTTGACAATGAAATACCTAATATTCACATCAAATTATGATTGATGTGATAAAATTGTTGAAAAATTAAGAATCTTGTGTTATTGTAATTAAAACACTGCATCAAAATTTCTACGTATTGACAGGAACAGTTAATTTTTAGAGTTCCTTTAATTTTTTAGATACGCAAATGAATAAAATTAATGAAATCACTTTTTTGAATAAACAGTACTCTCATTGTTATTCTGTATTGACACTGATAAAAAAAACAAAATTATACCGTTGTTGTATAATATTACATTACACGCATATTAAGTGTGAAACTCCTTTTTTACGAAATTTATTACGGTACTTATTTCCAAAGCAAAGTGCTAACTATCTTTTTGCTTAAAAAGCATTAACATCGTTAGTTATATAAATAAAATAAATCATATAATAATTTTTTGTTGTTATTATTATTACAGTTTTTTTATTTACATGACATTTAAATCGGAATTCAAAATCTATTTAATTTTAATTGAGCTTAAGTTGTTTCAATAAAACTACTTACTTCGGTAATGAATAATTAAATAAAATGAAAGTTGATTATATTCAAACATAATTTTATTAACTTTTACTAATTCAAGTTGTGAAAATTTCAATAATTTATATAGTTTGTTAATTATTAGTTTCTTTTAGATAGTGTATACGTTTATTTTACAAAAACATTACAATGTTTTCAAATCAATTGTTTTTAAAATACTTCAAGCCTATAAGCAAAAAATAATCATCTAATAATGAAGTGTTTTTTTACTTTCCTTCATTCAAGGTAGAAAAAACGCTTGTATCAATGGTTGTAGCATAAAAGTAAAAATAATTTAAAATACAACTAATTTTTTAAATAAAATTGTAATGTTCTTTATTTGGATATAAGTGAAGAATTTTACAAAAACATTTAAAACTGTTAATACTCATTTAATTTACACATTAATAATTAAGGTCTCTACAAAAATAAAACTATAAAATTTCCAAAATTAATTGCATAACAATCAAACATATTTTCAAGAATTCATCGCTATTCAATCAATTCATCAAAAAAATTCAGCTATCATGACTTTTTCATGAGAAAAAAATCTAAAATAATACAATGAATTTTTTTATTAGATAATTATGATAAAATTATATAACATATAAAATTCTTCAAATACTTTCATTTCTACATATCTAAAATATAAAATTTAACGTAGAACGATGGTAGTGAATTTGAATATTTACAGCGGCGAAAAGTATGAAAAATAATGTCGCGATGATGCCTTTTTTGGAATTACTATTAACATAAATATTTGAATAGATCCGGTTTCTTTTTGCAGTTTTCTAAATTTTTGCAGCATTGATAGGCAGCTGCGTGTTCTGCAGAACGAGCATTGCGATTTAATTCTTCGAAAAATTCGGTGACCTGCTCGTGTATCCAAAGATCCTCGTGAATCATGAAGCCCGAACCAAAACCGACGTGGCTGTGACTTTCCTGTAAACAGTGCAATTTTGAATATGAATTTGATATTTTGCTTTTTATAACGGCGATGAAAGCACCCGGGTTACCGACATCTCGCCCTCGGACAACTCGACCCCGAAAACTCGACCTCGAAAGAAAAATACGCAGAAAATACGGTAAAAAGCAGATTTATTAATGGGGTGTTATAACGCTAAAGGAACAATGCAATTAACTACTAAATACAAACCTTACAACATGATCAATAACAATTATTAAACACCATATAATACATCAATGAATAATTTCCTAAGCACGATGTACACCACGATAATTTAACAATACGATAATATATAAAAAACAAAAATTAGAAAGTGAAAGTGATAGTAGTAGTGATAGAGTAGGAAAAATGTACTACCACAGATTATACTCATACAGACTGACAGACGCACATAGGAACGGAAAAAAATTTTTTTTTTGGGGGATTGAGATGTCGCCAGGGCGAGTTGTCCGAGGGCAAGTTATCCGGCTCCCAGGCACCCAGCCAACATACCTATAATCATTTTGATAATCAAATCTAATTATAATTAATTCAATTTCTCAGTACTGATAATATCAGTTGATTTCCAAAACAAAATTTCGAACAATTGAAGTTATAAATCAGGAGTGAAATTCGAAAAATTTATGATTGATAAGTGAAATGTGTATGTACCTCAGGTAAGTAACGAGCTTCTGAAGATGATTCATAATCATCTTGAATTACAATATCAGCAGCCGCTGATGGGACGTCAGCATGAGTAACGGTTTTACGAGTATCAGCCTCTTGATGAAGGCGAGCGTGGATCGGATTGATTATTTTTAACATGTCGCTTACAGATGTTCTTCTTATCCTGCTTATTTGTGTTTCCGTGATAATGCCTGCTGAAACCAAGTAAGAAAAATAAATTAAGTTTGTTGAACTATTTTTTTTTATAACCGACTGCTCTCTTATATACAAATTGGAGTCGAATGCGAAAAAAAATATATATAAAGCATAAAATCAGAGCATTTTATTAGTTTATTAATATCGTAGCTTTTGTATTATTAAGAATTATCTCATAAGTGGTATTCATTGGTGTCACGTCATAAAGATTTCTTTTCTGTAAACACGCGATAATGCAAAAATATTTTTGCATCTTACATGCGAATAACTTGAGAGCACACCTGCTTGACCAAAAAATGGCAATTTAAAATACTTTACACAAAATATCAATTTAATTGTTTCAAGAAAATTTGGACCAGCATTCAACCACTTTAAATGAAATAATAACACTTTGAGCCTCCGACACTAGATGGCGAGTACCTTTATCTGTAAATCTACAAGTGGTGAAGTAAAAGTTATTGTATAAGTCAAAGTGCGGGTTAGAAAAGTGCTGGAAGCTAACATTATTAGTTGAAGGGTCTACATACGAGATGTAAACACACACACACATTCGCACCCAGAAAAAAACGACCGTGACACTCGCAATATATGTACGAGAAAAAAAAATCCCCGGCGTTGACACGCGCACAAATTTAAACGATACACAATATTATAATAATCGTGGTCGTACTTGAGGAACGCGCCTCCTCGGCGGCGGTGACTGCGGCGGCGGCAACCGCGGCAGCAGCAGCAGCAGGATCGTCGATCAGCAGGCCCGACGATCTTTTCCTGCGGGAGCAAAAGTCCCAGTAGAGATCCCTGAGGTTTTTGCTGCACTCGCGGCTGTCGTCGCCTTTCAGCTTGACTTTCGGCGACTGGGACTTGCCGGCCTCGACTACGCCAGGCATCCAGGTCAACTGCAGCAGCAGCAGCAACAGCAGCAGTGACAATCCGAGCCCGAGCCTCATCGTCGAAATTCTAATCGTCGTCGTCGTATTAGTCGAAGAAGTTTTGAGAACTGTTTTGACAGTCATGTATCAACGCACGCAAGGGCTAACTCGTTGATGTGCGAACGCGGTATTAAAATATGCAAAACGATCGAATTATTATAATTTTTTATATTATAATTGAAAGAAAAAGAAGAAGACGCAATCGCAGACAGACGCTGGCGCGCGCGTAAAACTCTGCTGACGGAATGCTCGTCGGCGAGTGATTCCTCCACGATCATCTTCGTTCGCGTACTTGATCCTTGCTCCGCTGCTGCGTCGTTGTGTTATCCATTGCCGTCCGTGTATACACACGCCGGAACGTGTCGAAATTGCACTTGGCGTTATCGCGTCTCCTTCTCGCGCGCGCGCGCGTAACTCTCGAATAATAATAATAAGAAGAAGAAGAAGAATAAGAATTTCTACAAAAGTGCATAATACTTGGCGGGTCGCGACTTCTTCTTCGTCGTTCTTCGATTCCTGATGCGCACACACGTAGAACAGAAGAGACCGAGAATCTCTCATGCGGTAAGAATGCCTCGAGCGAGCGCGCGAGAGAGAGATAATACAATTAACGTAAAGACCGCCGCCGCCGCCGCCGCCGCCGCCGCGCGCGCGAGGACACTGCACTCGAGCGAGCGACGCATCTCTCTCGCACGCAGACGCGAGTACATATTTGCGCACTTTGCGTATTATGCGTTGAACTAGTTCGTCGTTGACGCGACGAAGGTTACTAGAAGACACACATGTGTGGCTCTTAAATACCTATAGAAACTTGTACATTGCCAATCATTTTTTTTTTTACTCCATAACAGCGTCATGGTTATTATATTGCCGCTTCAGCCTCGAGACTCTCGAGACTCTCAAGCGCAAAGAAGAATGTAACGAGGCTACTTTATGCCCACCTATAGACGACGACGACAACGTTCACTCTCTGAGTCGAGAGCTGTCATAGATGATAATGGCCAGATGATGTATGTTCTCTCTCTCTCTCTCTCGGGAGCTGTGTTTAGAAAGACCACATAACGAGTCTCGGAGGAAATTATTATGGTTTTATGAAATGGACAGGATTGGCAATTATTATAGGCCTGTCTGAAGGATATTTATATTTAGAATATTAACAGTTCTTCGGCGTGCGGCGCTTGGCTGCAGCGTATGCACGCATGCATGCGATGTTTCGCAATGTTCGCCTGGCACGTGAAAAAATTCATTTCTCCGAGCGTGATATACACACGTTTCGTACTAATAATCATGTACACCTTCGGCAACACCATGCCGTGCAAGCACGAAGAAGGGGTTGTGGACCTTGAAGCGCTTCGACACAAACATTATATTAACATTGTTTTTATTGGCATGTATAAATCATATGACATACATGTGTGTGTACACAATCTGTGGTACACGCAAGGTCGTGGAACGGCGCGCGCGCGAGAGTTGACGAAAAATAAAAAATGAAGTTTTGTCGCGCCTCGCGCGAAGGTTATGCACCTCGTTTCACGCGCGGGGACTTACTTCGTCCCGTTTCCAGAATTATATTTTTATAATTTATGCCTTATCGAAACTTCGAACGAAAAGCTTGAGAAGTCTGCGTGCGTTATACTCTACCAGTGTATAATCTTGGAAAATTCTTTTTACACGTGACATTACAAAAGATCGTCTTTGAATAAGAGTTTATTATTCCGAGTTTCTTATTGTTGTTGTGATCGTTTACGACCCGATGAAAAAAGAGTTTCCGATTTATTCACATTTTTTTGGAAAAAATTTTCAAAGATGATTTATCGATTCCTTGCTAAGCCATAATGGTTATCAATGAATTTCCATTGATAAAATTACTTTCAAGAAAATTACTAGAAATACATTTTCGCCTTGATTTTTCTATACCAACTCATGCGTTTTGCATTTTAATTAGTCACAATTAAAGGAGAGAGAAAAAAAAATGCGCGCAATGCCGCACTTTTATCTGGTAGAACACGACGACAACGAGCTTCGAAACACATTCTCTCCGCGATGACGGAAAATTTCAAGACAAAGAGACGAAGGATGAAAAACATCATATATCCCTGCGTATTTCCCGCGTATAAAAAAGACTTTTTTAGTCGATTCGGCGTTGAGAAGATTACATCAACATTACAGCTCGTTGACGTCAACTCGAGCGCGATGTGTTTTTCGAATAAAATATTCGAAAGTAATGAATGTAGCCGATACTATACGAAGCTAAAATAAAAATGTATACGATCGCGGAGAAACAATTGTTCGACCGCTAACTCTCGAGAGTTTTATTTTTGTCTTTAAAAATTGCCTAAAAATAACGATGCAAATGACCGAGTACCAAAATGATACACACGTGAGTTTCGAACGAAGCGGAGAGTCGGCGGGCACGAGACAAGTGCGTGAAGTTACCGCACGCGCTCTCTCGTACTGTGTGTATACGTGCGTGCCCACATAATACTTTCGACGTTATCGTTTGAGGAATTCGTGCACAAGTTTTAAACGCTTGCACAACGCGCGTCTCTTGTCATCGTACGAAAAAATAAAGTGAACACAATCGATCGTACTTGTCTATCAATGTTGAAAAGAAGAAAAATGAAAAAATGAAAAACGATCGCTTTGAAATCGGAAGAAACGAGCGCTCCAGTTTCCAATTGGTCCGGTGCACGTTCGATACGAAACAACGAGTTCTCAATTTTTCTTTCACACGCTCAATGATACAAATACATTATATTTTTTAAATCCTTAATTTTAATGCAATTTTATACTCGAATTTGAAGAATTTGCTTGAAGATGCTTAAATAAATGAATTAAAATTCAATTATAATTAAAGCCAGAGTACGCCGCTAGGTGGCAAGTACCCGTGCCCGTAAATCCTGCAAGTGGCAAAGTGAAAATAATTGTACATATATTGCATAAGTAAAAGCACAATGCTTATCAATTATGGATCTGTATTGCAGTAAGGTTCTCGTCCGATCGCCGAAAGCGGGTTCGAAATATGTATACTCCGGTGACTATATTCGGAGTCGTTTCCGGAAACTTTTTAAAGTTCAATACTTGAGTCGTCGTACGCGCAACGAATGATTTATGAATAAAATCATCGAACCAAATCAAATTCGATCATTCTTACATCGAATCATGAACTTATCCATCGTGGAGGAAAAAAGAGGTGTAGGATCACAAATGTTCTCTATTACACGGTGCAGCTGCTGCGACCAAGATATAAAAATTATGAGCGACATGCACGCCGCGAGCTTTATGCTGACGCGTGCCGATCACGCATTATCCACACACACACACACACATGGACGGACAAAGGACGGCATATTGCTCGATCGCTTACGTACACTTTTTTCCTATAAAGTATACGGCTATCGGATGTTGACACTTGTAACATTGCCGATAGATCGATGGATGGATTATTTTTTTCCCCGTTATGTCATCAACGCATCTAGATATATATACGATGCCGATATACACTTTGGAGCTTTTTATATTGTAGCGCGCATTTTATAACGCGCGAACCGATTCTTATATATCCCGGGTGATTCCATATACGAGTCGGCCACCCGCAGCACGTACAATATAGCCTCTTTGGTCAATGGACCATTATGTATTTATATGCACAACCGCAGAGCTATTACACACATGCGCGACGATGATTGGCCTGATACATATAAGACAACGATCAGCTGCTGCTGCTGCAAGCTCGTGTGCAGTATATAACTATACACGAAGCTTATGTATATTAATAGTGCCAATCAGCAGCTTATGTGTGCACCGGAGGATATTTTTAACTCTCTCGTACACACACACACACACACACACACACACACACACGCGTGTACGTGTGTCAAGTAGTATCTACTGTACATTAATATTATAAACATCGTCGCATGATATACGTGTGTGTGATACACGAGAGCTAGCTCGACGGGGCTCGTTGTTGGGTAACAGATATATATCGCGCACATACACACGTGCGACGCGATGATCCGATCATCGACGCTCGGATAATGACACGTACACACATGTACGCTATATAATAACGTATTTTTTTTTTCGTCGTCGATTTGATTGTAAAATATTCTTACAAAAACAGAACACAATTACGCTTTAATATCTTGAGTTCTCGAACTTCATATATGAAAGCAGCTCGACTGTATCGTTTGCGCGAACGCCTACGCGACGTCTGGCGATCGTAATTGGAATTACATGTAAAGTTTCGACAAATACGATATGTCATACATAAGACTCTAGCAATTGTGAATATAAAGAATTATTGAATTTTGACCGATTTCTACTCGTGTTAAGTCGCTGTTTTTTTTTTTTTTTTTAATTTTCATTATGCGATCGTACACTGAAAAAAATAACCATACTGCGTCATGAAAAAGGCTTTGCTTGGCTCAAGAAATACAAAAAATCTTGAGACAGGCTAAAATTTAGCCTGACACAGTGCAAAAGTGACCGCGAGTCTGTGCGCGGCCATGACTGGCCACTGGGCCATCGCAACTTCGTGTTCGCACTTCGAAGTTCTCGCCCACGAATTATAAAGCAAATAAAAACCAATAAGCATAATGAACTGACTTGGTTTTCACATCTAACTCACGAGCACTGAACAATATAAACATATGTTACATATCGTAGGGCGCGCATTGCTGCTGCCTGCACGCCGTCTACCCGGTTGCAGTGCAGGCTAATGTTTATATTGTTCAGTGCTCGTGAGTTAGATGTGAAAACCAAATCAGTTCATCTATGCGTGTTGGTTTTTATTTGCTTTATAATCTGTGTGCGAGAACTTCGGAGTGCGAACACGAAGTTGCGATGGCCCAGTGTCGAGACATTGACGCACAGACTCGCGGTCACTTTTGCACTGTGTCAGGCTACATTTTAGCCTGTCTCAAGTTTTTTTTGTATTTCTTGAGCCAAGCAAAGCCTTTTACATGACGCAGTATGGTTATTTCTTTCAGTGTATACAGCACAAATAATTCAACAATTTTAATTACTCTAAAACTGCGCAAGCTTTCAAAAATGGACTATTCGTTTTATTATTTTTTTCGCATTTTTTGAGTTCAGACGTTGTACCTCGGGTTTAGAATTTTTAATCTAGTTAAATTGATGGGAGAGGGATTAAAATAATCAAATTCGGGCCCTTCACTTTCGATAAAACTACCATTTACATTCGGCCAAAGGCATTTCTGATTTTCGACCCTCTCCCTCCCCTCTCCGATGAATTAATCGAATTCGTAAAATTCTCAGTAAACGACCGATTGGTTAATTTCTCAATCATTACGCGCGAACAATACAACAAAAGGAAACTTTTAATTTCCGTCATTGTAATAGCTCTATACGCCGCGCACACGTGCGAATTTATTTTTCAATTTGACTTATGGGTCGCTTGCGCGACCCTCCAAAAAAAAAGAAGATAGGAACTTTTCAAACTGTACAGAGCAGTATGAAGAAATTAAGAGAGATGCGTACCCGCCACCATAGATAGATCTTAAAAACTAGGATAAATCTTATAGCTAAGGTAGGGTGACGAGATCCCGATCGATCGGGACTTTATGTAAGAGCAGGTCGACTTAATCGTTTACGCAAATTGACGTACGACATCTAATGGCCATTATCGGCACCGACGTGTATAACGACGACTGTGTTATTGATCTCAAAATCGTGCCTGCGATTGATTACGTGTAAATAAACATCGTGTGTAGCACACTAGTGCCCACAGACCACAGGGGAGAAAATCGTTAAACTTGTGTTCAAGCGAACGATCCTTCGATTTATTTCCAATTTCTCGCAAAATCGTTTGTGCATACAGTAGCAAGCGGTGCTCCCACGGAATCCTTTGAAAGTAACCGACGCGCCAAATTATCGCGAAAATGAGCTACATCTCGCGGCCGACCCGTCAAGCCCTCGCGACCGCGCCGGTAAACTTTCTTATCGATCATCGCTACGTGTATATTCGCGGCGGCACTGTTATCATTCATATTCCGCTGTCTACACAGCAGAAAAAAAAATACGCACACATGACAACATTCCGACTTACGTGTATATTATTCTACTGACGACGACTATACACGACCACTGCTGCTGACTTATATTACTGTATAATTTGCAACACAGGCTGCACGCATCAGAGGCGCCTGACACGTATGCCGTCGCGTAGCATCGTTAAAATATAAACCTTTAAATGTCAACCGTCTGACGGACTTGCCCAGTTCGGAGGAGCATCCCATAATCTCGCACCCAAGGTAGGGCCCGACCCAATTCGTTATACCTTTACGCGTACTACGCGAACAGCTGTCGCGCTCTCGGCCCGGTTCTGATAACATAACCTTTTGCGAAACAACAACTGCTGTCTGTCTGTCTGTCTGTCTGTCGCGGTGTGGGTGCCCTTTCGAACACGTCACTTTTTATTTAATTACTCGTGCATTGTGTTGCGTGTGACTCGTGTGTGTCGTGAAAATCTGTCAACTCTATTATTGTCGCTTACAGCATCTCTGTGTAAAGGTAAAAGGTCAAAAAAGAAAGGTACCAATTCGCCAAGCATCATGAGCAGCGTCGCTGATCAGGCGTGTTACACGCTCATAAACATACCCGTGGACGCGGAGCCGCTGAACGAGCTCCAGCTCAAGCAGGACCTCGAGAAGGGCAATGTCGCGGTCAAGACCGAGGCCCTCAAGAAGACCATTCACATGATCATCAACGGCGAGCGGCTGCCGGGCCTGCTCATGACCATCATCAGGTTCGTCCTGCCGCTGCAGGACCACACCATCAAGAAGCTGCTGCTCATCTTCTGGGAGATCGTGCCCAAAACTACTGCAGATGGCAAGCTCATGCAAGAGATGATTCTTGTGTGCGACGCCTACAGAAAGGATCTGCAGCATCCCAATGAATTCGTTAGAGGATCCACTCTCAGGTGAATTTCAGTGTTTCTTTACGCTGTTGATTGTACGAGCCAACTTGTTTCTTACGGTGTTTATATTTATATTACAGGTTCTTATGTAAATTGAAAGAGCCAGAACTTTTAGAGCCGCTGATGCCAGCTATCATTACCTGCTTAGAACACAGGCACTCTTATGTGAGGCGCAATGCTGTACTTGCTATATTTACCATATACAGAAATTTTGAATTTTTGATACCCGATGCACCAGAGTTAATAGCAAAATATTTGGAAAGCGAACAAGATATGTCTTGCAGAAGAAATGCTTTTCTCATGCTGCTTCACGCTGATCAAAGCAAGGCACTGTCTTATTTGGCTGCTTGTTTAGATCAAGTACCAACATTTGGAGATATACTACAACTGGTTATTGTAGAGCTTATCTATAAGGTAAAAATACATAAACTTGTTGAATATTAAAACGTACTTCATGTAAGGTCAAGTTTATAATTCATTGAATTGTGCAGGTGTGTCTAGCCAATCCAGCTGAGCGAGCTCGCTTTATCAGATGTATTTATAGTTTGTTAAATTCTCCAAGTGCTGCTGTACGCTATGAGGCAGCTGGTACTTTGATCACCCTTTCAAGTGCTCCAACTGCTATTAAAGCTGCTGCTTCTTGTTATATTGAGTTGGTTGTGAAGGAGAGTGACAACAATGTAAAACTTATTGTTTTGGACAGATTAGTTGCAATGAAAGAAAATCCCAATCATGAAAAAGTTTTGCAAGATCTTGTTATGGATATTCTGCGCGTATTGGGTAAAAATTTTATCAATTTTGTACATTTAATTTGAACTCTACAATGAGTTCTATTCATCATTTAAATATATTTTTAATGTAAAGGTTCACCAGCGCTAGAAGTGCGAACAAAAACTCTGTCTCTGGCTATGGATCTAGTTACATCGAGAACCATAGATGAAATGGTACAGCTATTAAAGAAAGAAATAGTCAGATCCACTGGTGGAGGCCAAGAAGACGCTAATAAATATAGACAACTTCTTGTTAAAACTTTACATTCATGTTCTATCAAATTCCCAGATGTAGCAAGTACAGTTATTCCAGTTTTAACAGAATTTCTATCTGAAAATAATGAAGCAGCATCAAGTGATGTACTTGTATTTATTCGTGAAGTTATTCAACGATTCGATAACCTGAGGCCATTAATAATTGAAAAATTACTTGAGGTAAAAGTTAGTTAAGTAAATATCAAAATGAGTTTTATAACACGTTTTATGATTTAGGTATTCTCACAAATTCGGTCTGTCAATATTCATAGAGGGGCTCTGTGGATCTTAGGAGAATATGCAACATCAAGAGATGATATAGAGAATGTTATGGTGCGTATTAGATCTGTTCTTGGTGATTTACCACTGATCGATGCTGAAAATAAAAGGCACGCTGGAGAGACAACAACAGAAGGAGATGAAAATATGCAAGCTAACCCAGCACAGTTAGTCACATCTGATGGAACATATGCTTCTCAAAGTGCATTCAGTACAGCCTCATCAGGTATTAATGAACTTGAATTTTAAAATATATCAAGCAACCAAATACTTGCCAAACCATTTTATCTTATCTCCTTTTTATTTGTGCTTTTACAGGAAAGAAAGAAGAAAAACGCCCTGCTTTAGTTCAGTACATGATGGATGGAGACTTTTTCATTTCTGCAGCTTTATCCACTACATTATCAAAATTAGCCCTTCGTTATAAAGAAATGGAAAAAGACTCTAAGAAAAGCAAAAAGATGCAGGTTGAATCCATGCTTATCATGTCGAGTCTTTTGCAATTCGGTCGTTCTGGTTTGCCCACCAAAGCCATTACCCACGACGACGTGGAAAGAATTTCCATTTGTCTCAGATCTTTGGCTTGCCCAACAACGGTAGTGGAGAATGTATTCACGCATGGCTGTCGGGATGCTTTAGGCAAAATGCTTACTGCCAAAGCCGATGAAGAGACACAAAATCAGAAGGTAATACAAAAAGTGGTATAACGATTGATGTTTCAACTCATAACGAAAAATAATATTTTTCAGGCTAAGGAAAAGCCCAGTAACGTAGTGCAAGTGGACGATCCCATCTCATTCCTTCAGTTGACCAAGGGCTCCGAGCTGTCCGACGGCACGGGCGACGTTTTCGAGCAGAGTCTCAGTGCAGCGGTCGCCGGTCGAGCTGGCGGCGAAAAGGAACTCCCGACCCCGAACGCCCTGAGCAAAGTCACGCAGCTCACGGGATTCTCCGATCCCGTCTATGCCGAGGCGCTCGTTCACGTCAATCAATACGACATCGTTCTCGACGTGCTCGTCGTCAATCAAACGGAGGACACCCTGCAAAACTGCACCCTGGAGCTGGCAACGATGGGCGACTTGAAACTGGTCGAGAGACCTCAACCCATCGTGCTGGCTCCTAGAGACTTTGCCAGTATCAAGGCGAACGTCAAGGTTGCGTCGACGGAAAATGGCGTTATTTTCGGCAACATCGGTGAGCTTTCCGTAACAGTTGTAGAATAATTTTACTCGTTATAAGAGTAAACTTACGCATACGTTGAAAATTTTCAATTCTAGTTTACGATGTTACGGGGGCAGCGTCGGACAGGAGCGTGATTGTACTAAATGATATTCATATCGACATAATGGACTACATCGTTCCCGCTACTTGTACGGACACTGAGTTCCGGAAAATGTGGGCCGAATTCGAATGGGAAAACAAAGTGTCTGTCCTTACGAATATGTCGGACCTCAGGGCTTATCTGGCTCAACTGCTCAAGAATACGAATATGCGCTGCCTTACTCCAGAAAAGGTGGGTCATACATACACTGCAAATTTTGATTTATTCGAATCATAAACCGAGTACTAATGTTTCCATCGATTTCAGGCGCTGTCTGGACAATGCGGTTTCATGGCCGCGAATATGTATGCCAAATCGATCTTCGGCGAGGACGCCCTGGCTAATTTGTCGATCGAAAAGCCTCTGAACAAGCCGGACGACGCCCCGATCGTTGGCCACATACGTATTCGCGCCAAGAGCCAAGGCATGGCCCTGTCGCTCGGCGACAAAATCAATTTTGCACAAAAAAAGTCGACCTACAAACAGACCAAGGTCGTTCACGCGGGTTAAGAGAGAAGTTCCATTCAGCTGGTATTGATATATATATATATATAAATAAAGTTTATAATCAGTAATTTTTTATAACGACAAGAGTAACAATCTCAAGCCGCCGCCAATTGTCCATCGAGGCGGTTAAATTATATATTTTCATTTGCATTTTTATTATTGAAAATAAGAAGTATTGTGTAAACGTGCGTATGAATGTGAAAGTAATACCTTATTCGAGTTTTACTTATTTTAGAAGTATTTATATATTGCCTTGTTGCAGTTAAAAATAAATATTCTTAGCAATAAAATGTTCATCAATTTTTGAATTTCTTTCACTTTGCACATATATATAATTACATTATAGTGCGTTAGAAATAATATTTTATTGTACATTAGAAGAAAGGGGTAAAAAAAAAGAAATTGTCATTCCAAAAATAAAAGATTTTTTATTTCTTAAAGGCACATTTTTTGTTCTAGCTTAGTAAAATATTTCAATCTTAATTCAAGATGAGTATATGACAATGACTATATAACAACAATAACATCAACAATGAGACTAGAAAAGTTTCATATCCATTACAGCCATACACGATTTTTTCTGGGCGATACTCTAGGCGAGACTCTGGGCGAACTTCTTCTGAAATTGGCACTGTCCGGTGGGCTAACTACGAGCTGAGGGATCGAAGTCGTCGTCGTCGTCGGACTTTTCGATCTCGATGATTTTGGATGACATTGGCTCGATACATCGGGAGATTTAGCTCGCACGGGTGGAGCCGGAGATTTGCGCTTGGCTATGCGCGACGTCGTCGTCCCTGACTTTGGATCCTGGCACTGCTGCTCGTTCTCGTAACTTATCTGAAACATTTTCAAAGGAAAATCCACGATCAGCTCGATATACTTCGGTGCTTTAAACAATACCGATCGTATACCGTACCCGTGCCGAGCTGCCGGGCTGATTTCTCGTCGCTCTACTACCGATCGTTGGCAGAGGCGACGACGACGACGACGACGATCGCGTTTGGTACTGCTCCTGCTCCGGTGCCTTGAACACCCTGAGAATCCTCGCGGGATCAATGACGCCGCTGCTGGGCAGACGAGCCGGCGTCCTCGGCGGACTCGGGTACCTATCCTCGGCCGAGCAGCAGTAACGCCTCGCCGCCTCCATGGTCATCCTCAGATTGGCCTGATTCTTGAGCGAGGCTCGATCGTTGCCGCGGCCGATCTGCGACTGTCTCAGGGTGCCGTCGACCACTCGGTACCAGCGTCGCTCGGCCGATCTGAGCAGCGCCAGGCGCGCCACTCGGCGCCACTTGGCGGCCACGTCCTCGTTCTCCGGCACCCGCTGCAGCCTGCCGATCTCCTCCTCCTCCTCGTCGTTGTTGTTGGCGAATGGCGCGCCCACACGGAAGTCCTTCATGAGTCTGCGCTCCCACACGCGAGTCTTCTTCGCTGGCATTACTGCAAAAAAAAAAAAAAATAAAATAAATCATCTAGAATCAACGCAAGAATATTACGTATCGGCTCACTTTGTTCAGCGTCACTGGCGGCACTGGTATCCATTCCGTTTTTCTGCAGAATTTCCAGCAGCTCGCAGCGCCAAGCCGACAGGTCGGCCTTGAGATCGCTCACGTGGTCCTCCGTGACGGGCTCCGACTCCTGCTCCGAGTGCGCATGAACGACGTATCGCCAGACGAGCGCCTTCATCACCGCGCCGTACCTACGTATATCATAAGAGGAGGTGAAAAATCAAAACTCTAAACAACCTCTTTACAATTGACAAAATTAACAAATTCATTTTATTCATTTTATTTAATTTATATTGATTTTTGAACACTTTTAGTAGTAGGCAAGCTCTGTCCCGCAGCCGCCAAGCAAACGCGCCACGAGTCCTCGTTCTCCAGCAGCTCGGCGATCGTGTCGCAGCAGAGAATCGGCAGCCGATACCGCCGCGTCCCCTCCACGAGCTCCACGAGAGACGTCGCGGCCCATCGTCGAAAAAATCGCCTCGACATCGCCTCGCAGAGACGCCGAGCAGTGGCCTGCCTGTGCTCGTCCGGAAGCTTCCACAGATCGAGCGAGTACACGAACTCGAGGTAGTCGCCTCTGGGCGGAAGCAGTCTCGCCGCCTCGCAGGCCGGTAATCGGATCAGATCGTAGAGCGAGAGGTCCGAGTCGACGATCGTCATCTCTTTGGCTCTGCCGGCGAACCGTTGATCGTCCAGCCAGCTGGACTCGTCGAGTTCGGTCGCCGATTTCTCCAGCACCTTGTGCTTGGCGAAGAGTTTCATGATCGTCAGGACGTCGCCACGGTCCGGCTCGTATCCTCGTCTCTCGAGGCGCTCCAAGACGTCCAGAGCGCCGGCGGTCACTCTCGTACTGTCATACCGCACGAACGAAGAATAATCTTGGAAGAAATAATCCTCGGTCGGGAAAACGAACGTGGACAGATCGGCGCCACGAGCCAGGAGCACGTCGACGGTCTTGGGCACCAAATTGGCCACGGCCCATTGAAGAGGCGTCCGGCCCGACTTGTCCTCGGCATCGACCCGGACCTGCACGCACCTCTCGTCGCTGATCTCGAAGAGCATCTCCGCCAACTCGTGCGCGTCGCGATGGTTGCCGATCACGTGCAAAGGAGTCTGTCCTTTGTCGTTGGCCAGATTCGGGTCGGCGCCGTTTCGAAGCAGCAGCTCGGCCAAGCTCTTGGCGTAATAGGCCAGGGCCAGGTGCAGCGGTGCGTTGCCCGACTTGTCCCGAGCGTCGACTCGCACCCGCCGCCGGATATCGTCGCTGACGTCGAAGAACACCTCCTCCAAGTCGTCGTCGCTCTCTCCTCTCTTGCCGGCCGTGTGGAGCGGGCTCTCGCCCGCGGCGTTGGCCAGATTCGGATCGGCCCCCGCCCTCAGCAGCAGTTCCACGACTTCTCGCTCCTCGTTTATCAGCGCCACGTGAAGCGGTGGATCGGCCGTCGCTCGAACGGGCAGACAGTCGGGATCCTGGCCGTGCTGGAGAAATTTCTCGACGACGTCCGCGAGGCCGTACCCGCACGCCACGTGAAAATGCGTCAGGCCGGATCTCTCGTCGATGTAATTCACAGCGAACTCGTCGTATATCTTGAAGAGCTCGGGGACGCAGTCGTAATCCTCCCGGTTGAAGGCCCGATGCACGGGTGTGACGCGATTCAACGGAATCTTGCCGTCATTGTCGAGCTCGGGCTCGTCTCTGTAGCCGCACCTGACCACGAATCTGAGCACGGTCAGCGAGGACGCGTACTCCCTGAGAAGCCAGTCCATCTGTTCGCGATCGAACATCCTACGCAGATCCGGATATTGGCCCTCCCAGTTCCTGACCAAGTCGGCGAGATCATTATCATCGGCTTCGTCGATACTACTACAACCACTCTCCTTCTCACTGCAACTCTTGTTCTCTCGACGATCTTCCTCCATCTTCTTAACGACCGTTTCGCGCAGCATCTTCAGTTTCAGCAGGTTCGCGATTATCTCGAAGTGATTCGCGATCTCGCGATTGAAGTCGTACCGATCACCCCCGGCCGCCGCTACGCCGTTCGTCAGGTACACGTCGAATTTGTCGTCGTTGGGCATCTTCGAAAATCACTTGCTGCAGTCGATACACGATATATCTCAACTTTGTTTTTTGCGCTGCTGCGTCGTAACGTGTACTGACTGTTCGGTCAAAATTGTAAACACGCGCGCGTCAATTGGCGAAACTATCGTCGTCGTGTATTTTCGTTTGACCAACGTAAAAATGTCACACTCACTTGTGCTCGATGTCGCGACCTCGTAGGCTGTTGTTATTGCGCCGCTGCCGAGTTGGTTTTTCACCGCAGCCGCAACAAGAGAGCAGCAGCTTAGGCTGCGGCAGTACGTTGAAGGGCGGCGGCAGAGCACCGGCGTCCTCGAAGTAGCTCATCCACAGCTTCGTACGGGCGAATTTCCACTCCATGTCGGCGTGTTCCTATTTATAAAAGATATGATATTACATTTATAAAATATGGCATACCCCGAAGGAAATTTTTCTCATGAGAAAGTTTTATCAAATCTAAAAAGTTCTTACAAATGTTCGGATTTCATACACCTGATTAATGATTTTAAAGAGTTGCCATTGGCTAGCATAGATACCGATCAAAAAAGTTTTTAAAAATATTAAAAACTCTTTAGAACAATTAATATCCCTTGTAAACGTTTTTTTTTAAATTTAATAAGCGATTGCCTTACCTGCGTAAATATTTCGAAAACCAAAAACCGCTGCCAATTTATTGGCAAAGAGCTTCCTCATAAAAAATTATATTAATGAAAGGGTTTGGTTATTAAAGGGAAAATTCGTATTTCAT
>CACVKI010137258.1:0-11496 GCA_902732785.1 Trichogramma evanescens | reverse complement strand
ATTCTGAATATGTATCCGAAATTGTCCTATGACTTCTATATCAAAAGTTGATTTTGACGCCTATCACAAAGCTTCCTCTATGAGGAAGCAAAAAACGTCGGAAATTTATTCTAATTTGCTACTATCCTGTCATTCATCCATTCACCGTAGTTAGCAAAGCACTAGTTTTTCATTCAAATGTATTGCATGTCATAAATAACGAAAAATGTTGAAACTGCTTCTTATATCGTTTTTGATTATTATTTTCATCGACACGCACAAACACACACATATATTATACTTTTGAATATACTTAATTGATTTTTGGTTTTCTATTTGAAATTTAGGTTGCGATGTTGTAACTGTGTTAACTAATATCAATGAGATGAAATATTAATGTCTGTAAAAGCTTTTTCAACGGTCACAGGTACCTGGCGACTACCCACTTCGAGCCGACTTATGCACGATCGGCCTTTCCGTGTTTCGACGAGCCACAATACAAGGCAAAATTCAAAGTGTCCATATTCCGCGACAGATTCCACATAGCTCTCTGCAACATGCCGATCGTAAACACAGAAGATGCAGGATTTTACATGGGAACCGGTCTCGTGAGTACTAATTTAAATAGGAATGCATCGCATGTACGATAATCGAAACGTATGAATGCCCAAGCACGTTTCTTGTAAATTTAAAAGTGTGAAAAAAATGGAAATAAATCCAGTATTGGGATACTGTTGATTGTCAGCATTGCGCTAGTCTCACGATAGCCAACAAACTGTTCACAGCTCCGCGATGACTTCCAAGAATCCGTTGAGATGTCTTCTTACCTGGTGGCTTTCGTCGTGTGCGACTTCAAACGCATATCGCAAATGACGCAGCGCAACGTGAGTGTCAGCGTTTATGCGGCGGAGAATATGCTGCCTCAAGCTCAATACGCAGTGACTACCGCAGCCAAGACCATGGACTTTTTCGAGTCGTTCTTCGGCATTCAGTATCCACTGCCTAAATTAGGTAAAATCCCATCAAATAGTCCACTAAAAATATATTTGGTCCATATTGCATCATCTGTCCCTAACAGACTTGATATCCATTCCGGACTTTGCGGCCGGAGCGATGGAGAACTGGGGCTTGATAACATATCGCGAGACGTCGATTCTCTACGACCCGAAAGAAACGTCGACGTCCGACCACGAATGGGTAGCCGTGGTCGTGGCCCACGAACTGGCCCACCAGTGGTTCGGCAACCTCGTCACAATGAAGTGGTGGAACGACATCTGGTTGAACGAGGGGGCCGCCAGCTTTTTCGAGTACAAAGGCGTGAATTTCATCTCACCCGAGTGGAGCATGATGGACCAGTTCATATTGGACAAGATCCAACCGGCCCTGGATTTGGACGGTCTCGCGAGCAGTCACCCCATCAGCACTCAAGTGAAGGATCCGTCGGAAATCGAGTCGATTTTCGACACCATCAGCTATAACAAGGGTGCGTCGATTCTCTACATGCTGGAGGGTTTTCTCAACGAGGACGTGCTGAAGGCTGGGTTGAACGACTACCTGAGAAGTCACGCCTACGGCAGTGCGGATACCAATGACCTTTGGGCGGTGTTTACTAAACACGTCAATAAGACCTTCGATGTCAAGGCCATCATGGATACGTGGACACAGCAAACTGGCTTCCCACTGATAACCATAACTAGAGACGGCGACGTCATTACTGCCTCACAGAAACGTTTCCTCATATCACCCCACGAGAACGACACGATATTGTTGGAGCCAAAATCAGCCTTTGATTACAAGTGGTACGTGCCTCTGAGCTACTACACGAGCAAAAATCGCAGCGACGTTCGAAACATCTGGATGAATATGACCGATGGTACGTATTTATTACATATCAAGTTAAATAATCACTACATTGAGAACGAATCTAATCACGAGTCGGATAAATTTTAGTGAGCTTCGAAATAGACAAAGGAGTGGAATACATCAAGTGCAACGTCAACCAAACGGGCTTCTATCGAGTCTCCTATCCCGAGGACATGTGGAACGCCATAATCAAGACCTTGCACGAAGATCACACGAAATTCAGCCCGTCGGATCGAGCCAATCTTATCGACGACGCTTTCACTTTGTGCAAGGCCGGCGAGTTGAACGCATCCGTACCACTGGAACTGTCGCTTTACTTGCTCAAGGAGAAAGACTACGTACCTTGGGCAACGGCTTTGAAGTATCTGCACTCTTGGAAGGAGAAGTTGTGCGAAAGCGCGGCTTACAAGAGGTACATTAGCTTTCTGAAAAAGTTACTCACCCCAATAACCGAACACGTGGGATGGGACGACGAAGGTTCTCATCTGAAAAAGTAAGTACAAGCGTCGATGAAGGTACGTTAACACTGGGCAATCCTAATATCGATGGATTTAATGTCGCTAGACTACTTCGCATATCGGTACTTCAAACTGCGGTCGACTTGAAACTCGAGGCAGTCGTGAAACCCGCCAAGAGCTTGTTCGACGATTGGATGCTCCACCAGAAAAACATAACGCCCAACATTCGGGACGTTGTTTACTCGGCCGGTGTGAAGTTTGGAGGTCAGGACGAGTGGAACCACTGCTGGGAGACTTACCGAAAAACCATTTATCCCAGCGAGAAGCGAGTTATGCTTCAGGCTCTCGGTTCCACGGCCGATCCTTGGCTCTTGCAACGCTACTTGCTGCAGACTCTGGACAGAAATCAAGTCCGACCGCAAGACGTTGAATCTGTGATAGCGGCCGTGTCGAAAAATAGCGAAGGCAAACTCTTGGCTTGGAGGCATCTCAAAGCTCACTGGCCCTTGATCCAAGGCCTCTTCGGCAATGGATCTTTAACTATGGGTGGACTCATAGACGTCGTGACGCGTGATTTTTTCACCGAGTACGACTATCACGAGGTATTTCGTGGCATTCTCATTTCAAAACTTACATTTGTCCATTCAGAACCAGTATTTTAACGTTTGCTTTATTTTAAGGTGAAAGAATTCTTCAAAGATATAGATGTCGGTAGTGGAAAGAGAATATTGGAGCAGAGTCTCGAGCAAATTAAATTCAACATGTATTGGGTGGAAAAGAACGCAGATACGATAGACGAATGGTTAATCAATTATTTAGACAAGAAACCAACGAGTTAATCGAAGTAAGATTTCGTTCATCATTCGAAATCTCGAGACATACTCAACTCTCGATAATCTCAAAAATTAATTCATTTCAAATTCATCTTATCGATGCATGATACATTTGATTTTTCAAATAATCAAGCTGCTATTAGATTTAACACTTTTTCTAAGACTTTGCGTATAAATTTCAATTGCTAATGTAAAATATCATTTTAAAAAGATAGCACTGAGAAGAGACTGATCACTTCTCAAAGGATAAGCAAATGTGTTCGAGTAGCATATCACACGTACCGTAAGTACGGAAATCACTTATTTCACTGGGTGATAAGTATTTCGATTAATTTATATTTTTGGTAATTTAAAATTTAAAAATAATTTGTTGATTGCGTGGAAGATCTTAGCCAATCATAAAATCGAAAGCTAATTTTTTTATACAGAATTGAAAACGTAGAAACGCGAACTCTTTGTGAGAAAATTTTTAAATAATTATCGATGACTGTAATACACTGGATACACTATTGCATTCGCATTATAATGAACTTCAAGTGACGTGTCAGTGAATTCATAGTCTTGCACGTTGACAAACATGAAGATAACAATTATTTTCTCGCTACTTTTGATTCCTAGATAAAAATTTACTATTATTAGCGTAATGAAAAAATGAATTTATAAAAATATATCAATTTTTTATTATCACTAAGATTAGTTATTAAAGTTTCATTGGATACTAGACAGTTAGGATATTGTTCTTACTTGATACTCGCTCGCTAACTTTACAAAATATATAAATGAGTTATAACGTCAATATTTATAGAAAAATTCAAGACAATTTTTTGAATACATTGCAATAACAAATGACTAATAATCATATAAGACCTGTTGAATTCGATCAATTTTCGCCCGTCCATTTCAAGAAAAAAACAAAGATGAAACGGGCTTTATAGTTCCAAAACTCATCAATATTGTAATAATATTAAAAAAGTATTATTATGAAAATTAGATAACTTGAATTGTAATTACAGTGTATTTTTACGAAGTTATTTGTAAGATATTATTTGAGAGAATGTACGAGATGAAATAATTTTTTTTCAATTACATGTAAATTTTCCGATACGATGAAAAAAAATCCAAACAAATTTCACGTATGTAAATAAATTGTAAAACTTCATAAAATTAGATAATTAAAAACGAAGCTTAATCTACTGATCGAGCTGTAAAATTCTAAGGTCTTAATACTAATTATATTGATTTTGGTATCTGAACACTCTACACTCTTGCGA
This sequence comes from Trichogramma evanescens, assembly GCA_902732785.1. Taxonomy (NCBI): domain Eukaryota; kingdom Metazoa; phylum Arthropoda; class Insecta; order Hymenoptera; family Trichogrammatidae; genus Trichogramma; species Trichogramma evanescens. Next base: position 7,092 of record CACVKI010137258.1, on the reverse strand, counting down.
GTTTGCAATTGAGTGCTATTTTTTCTGAAATCTATGCTTCCAATTCTTTGGGTCTATTTTTAACTCAGAAGCATAAGTCGTTTTACGCTCTGATGATTTTCAAATTTGATACTGTATTCAGCATACTTTAGCTATACAAATATCCACGTATAAAATTTGCTTAAAAATAATTGAAAAATGTTTAAAAATTTTTGAAAAAATGTTGACGAGTCGACGCACAAATGAAATAGTTGAATTACAAAGATGAAACCTCGACAGAAACTACCCTATCTCTAACATTTGTAAATAGCCTATTTTTTCACTAAATGAAAGAAAAGAAAAAAATTTAAGATAATCTCCTTATGGAAAAATACATTGAACAATTGTATTAGATAATTGCCATCCAACGAGAAAGATGTTGCTTATAATAAAACATGTATGTATATGAATTTGGCCTATTTATTACGATGGCCAATGTAATTTACGAATCTTTACCGACTTTGCGTATGATGTCAAATTGTGTGACTGAGAGATGTAGAGAAAAAATTTTGTAAAAATGACCAATTTTCTTCTTGAAATTTTGCACTTTCGTATTAACTCTGTAAAACAATTAGCTTGACCAATTTATAACAGAAACTGGAAGGTGTATAAACTAAGAAAGCCCAACTAGAAGAAAATTTTGATATTTCGAAAGAAATTGTTTCTCTGCAGCTTTACAAAAAAGTTCTACAGTACATTTTCATTTTAGACATTTTTTTCATATTAATTTTATTTTATGAAATAATTTTTAAGAACGCATAATAATTATTAAGGTGCTGATATGATCGTTACTAACCTAGTTTATTGTAATTTAGCAAATTAAATGGACTTCGAAGCCAGTATAAAAAACGAAAATATTAATCCTGTTATTTGAAACTTTCACACAATATTAATCGAAATGGCTCTATATTAACCCAGAGAACGTAAAAAATGAAAAAGCAGAGTCTTTTAAAAAAATATTTGGTGGAAATTTCAGTACACGACATTGAAAATTAACTTGTTCTCTGGCTTCGAAATCCTTTTAATTTCTAATATTTAACTATTGTTGTTGCTATTTTTACATTGATTAGTAGAAATTAATGTTTATCAGTGTCATACCGATTTTTATTGAAAATTCACTTTATCCTATGTATTTTCGCTAAATTTCGCAGTATTCATTGGTGTAACTCATAGATAGTATATTACATTACTGACGTAACCGGTTCTTCGTATCTAATTATTAAAATCGTAAATTTTATAAATTTTTTTGGTTACTGCGCATATAGAATAGTTAAATTGTAAATTGAATGATGATTTTTAACGTTTGATGCCAAAACCAACACTGTCTTACTTTACTCAAGCTCTACAATTATAAAAACTATTCGCTTGAGCCAAGAGTGAAGATGAGATATCCGCGTTTAACATTGTACGCAACCAAAATTGCGCATGATCTTATCGTTCGGAATATATAATTGCAAGTTTAACGATAATCCGTAAAAATATATGCGAATATACACACGTTAAGACTGGACACCAGAAATAAAAGTTAATTATTATATATTACGAATTATATATAAATATATAAAATAAAAAGAAAATGTAGACTTGTAGACATGTATATGTAGATATATACAAATAATACATATGTGTATTTTGTGCAATCATGAAACGGAGCAAAGGGTTTTTTGTGAATTTGTAACAACAGTCTCAATGCGATTATCAAAGATCATCATCAAAAGAAAGTTTGCGAATTTAATGTATGATTCATACTAGAATTTTTAAATAATTATGCCTCAATTTTTTTTTTTTTTCGGGAAATCTCTATGAATTTGATTAACATGTAATAAACATACTTAGGTGTATTTGATTTTTAAGACTACGGTGTGATTTTTATGACTTATTTCACGTGAGAAATGAACATATTCACATACGTTGATGTGCAGTCACAAAAAAACAACTAATTATTAACTCTCAGGAGAACATACAACTTAATCATAATTTGATAAACAATATGTTCGGATATGATTTCGATGATTTTATATAAAACGAAGAGTAAAATGAATGATTATAATATTTATACAGAGAATTTCGATGCGAGTGATGACCTCTTGACTTGTATGTAGCAGTTGGCATTTTGTTGAATGAGTGAGAAAGAGAGAATAAAAATGATACAAGACACTGTAATAAGGCGAAGAAAAAAATTAGGAGCGGTGTTGAACGAGATATATAATGTACAACCGAACAAATTAAATATACATAGATTATATGTTTAAAATAAAAACAAGTGTTCCTTCATTGAAGCCCGAAAAATATTTACTCGATAATTCACGAATCATAAATCAAGCTTTTATTTAACATCTTTCCAAGAACTGCAGGTACGACTTATTTCAAGAAGTTGGATCAACGAGAGAAATACAAACAGTTAAAGTCTTTAAGCAATTGTTATAATACGTTGCTACAAAAATCAACTAATCCCCTCCACTACTCACAGCTGCAGAACATCGATGCGCGATAAAAATAATTGTATATTAATAAGGAAATCATATAGCTACTCTCTCTGTCTCTGTCTTCATTTCTCGTCGAAGACAGATAAGCGATTAGTGATATTTGGAAAATTTCTCACTTATCGCGACGTGCAGCACGGCAAGGAAATCGATATAGCTATTTGAGAGCTTATTAACGACGAGCCTCTCGGGACATACGAGTACCGCAAGCTAATTCAGCATCTCGAAGCGCTGGTATTCTTCCATCAGCGGGAAATTTCGCGTTGAAAAGTTGCGAGCTCGTTGGAAGCGAGCACGGAGAGCTCGAGCGATCGGCAACACAGCAGCAACCGGTGTCAAGTTTATCGGCTTCGCGACGAGTCCATATAGCAATTGAGTCGCTCTCGTCTCGTCGGTCTCCGATGCAAGGCAATTGTGCTCGCGAGCAGATACGACATGAAACGTACTCGTCGATGGAGCATACGCGATCGCAGCTCGACCTATTGAGAAGCCGACCAGTATGCACCGACTGTCTTGTTCCCCACTCGCGGCGCGCGACACTTGTCAAATAATTGCTCAATCAAAACAGAAGCGAATTTCGAGCAAAGGTTCGCGAGTCGTAATCGCGAGGCCCGTTGGTGGTGGTTGTTTCGCGCCGGGGAGGTGGACAGCATCGAATTTGGCATATTATAATGAACGTTGGAGCCACGGCTTTCTCCGAACCGGTTGCTGCGTACAAACTCACGAGCTCGTTCACCAGCGCAATCTGAAAAAGTTATATATAAGAGTTTCATACGCATACATTCACATATAGATATACGTATATATGTGGCCTCTCGCGCTAGCGGGAAGAAAAGAAGCGTGAAGATTATAAAGTATATACGCTATAGTGGGGCTCTCGCGGAGACATAAGATATACACATTACATGCCTACAGTCAGTTGAGTGCCGATAGCGTAAAAGGCCATACGGCTGCCGCACGTCATTGTCGCGCCCAGTGCTAATTTCACTCCACAGTCGTGCCTTTTTCTCGCGCTTTTTTCCCTTGAACCCTTGTCAATAGCAGTGCTTCGAAATGGAAAGTTTAGCCTCACCCCCCGACCTGCCGACGATGCTGGCCCTGTCTCCGGAGGCCTGCAACGACGACTTCAAAAAGTGGAGTAGCTGCGACCTCGGACCCACCGAGCCCGTCCTCACCGAGATCAGACCGGCTCCCGAGGAGAAAAAGAAGGCCGTCAGCAGTCACGAAAAGTACATGGAGAACTTCAAGCTTTTCTACGACGACTACCCCCTCGACGAGGGCAATATCATAAGCGAACAGGTCAGTGGTCGTTTGCCGACATTTTCTCTCCGTTCTCCTTGGCCCTTTAAACTTTCCCTGCGGGGCGCGTATACCGATCGGTGCCTCTCTCGACAAAAAGCCCATGGAAAAACGAGTCGCGACGCCGCGTTTGTTTTCGAACGATGGCGCGCGCGTGGCGGTGCCAGCGATTATTTTATCAGCAGGTCACTAAGATTATGGCACTCGTCGTCTGTGTGCTCATGCGTGTGTGCGCCATCGGACGATCAAAATTTTGATAATACATATATTCGTTTCACAATTATTTCTTTTTTTATAATAAATCGAGCTGGTCGGGGCTTTTTTCGAAAATCTGAGCTTTCGGTGATAATAATTGAGCTAGTGGCTCGCACGAGTCTGTCGTATCAAGAATATAAGTTTAATGGAATTATTTTACGACACGAGTTCGGCCTCCAATTTTTACGAAATTTTGATTCGCTCGTAGCCAACACATGTAGCCCAAGTTCGGTAGCGAAGTCCACCGATCAAGTGAGATTTTTTTAAAGCCGAACACACTCGATTATAGAAAGTTTACAAATTTTAATAATAGACAAGACGCGACTGGATATTTCCAATGCCTATTCATCATTCAATCAAGTCAATCGACGCTCGCACTAAAGTGCCTCCGCAGCTCGACGGCTGTGGCAGCGCGATATTGTACATTATTCCTCGGCTTCAACAATATATTATCGTTTTACGATTTTTTGAATTTTTTCGCTTTCGAGTGCTTCTTTTTTCCTTCTCTCGACAAATCAGCCGAGCTTCGAGTGCAGACGAATCGCTGCGGATAAATCGACAACAGATCGCCGATTAAATTCTAGAGCGATGAAATGTTTTTATTGAAAAACATAACCTACAACCTGGTGGCAGTCTGGCACAACATTCACTTGTGGTATTAAACTTGTTCGGCACGCGCGCTCGCACACATACACACTCGTACGCGAACATTGGCCTTAATGAATACCGATTTACATATATATATATGTACGGCACCGTGGACTTTTCATCCGACATTATTTTCAGCGAATCTCAGCGCAATTACCCAACGCTCTCGTGAGCATGATGTGCGTGGTACAAGTAATTTACGATCGATAATTAGTGCAGTCACATGACGCGAATTTTTACATCAGAAAACATTCTCAAAAGCATATTTTTTACTGCGATAGTGTCTTTTTCACTCTTCGCGCGAAAATAAATACGGTTATTTCAAGAGAGCAAAAAAACCCTCGGCAATCAATTACAATTTTGATATTTTATTTTAAAACTAGTTCCATCTATCCGCATTTATAAATTTAATATCTCTCTGAATAATGTCGGAGTCGATAAAAAATGCTAATGTCGTCGAGTATCGTTTTTTTTTCTTCTCGATATTCCGCCTTAATATTCGAAAAGAGTCAATGTCAAAGTGATGCAATTTTTTTCATTTAATTTTACTCCGCAAAACGAGAAAGCTCAATGCCGGAAAACCCCATGCAGGTAGCTTTCATTAAAAACTTATTTTCTCGCTCACCGTCAGCAACAACTGAAATGTCATCCTCTTGTCCCACCTCTATTTGACAACTTAATTGTGCGAGAGAAAAAACGACCGATTTGTTTATTAGTGTTTACACTGTTACGTAATTTCGGTACAAAATATCTTTAATTAAGCAGAAAAGTCAAGTATTAGCGTAGACGAAATGAAGAAAAGTAGATGATAACTTACTTCAAGGCAATTGAGCAGCACGAAAAGACAACTTTTTCTTCGAGACTATTTGTGCGAAATAAAAATTGATTCATAGGCACATTTCTTTGTTAGCAGCATCGAAGCATTTTTTATTCTGTGAAATGCTTTTTATTCGATATTCCGTTTTTATTGAAACAAATGCTTCCACTCGAAGATAACTATAATCTTGTGTATTATTATCTTCGTACGAAGACTGTGTGCATTGGTGAAGGGTGCCATATAGAAAAGCAAGTCATAGTCGCTGCGTCTTCTTCTAATTCATAAAACGATCAATGCCAATAAAATTTCGAAAATACATTGAAGAGAGTAGTTTTCGCGGATCGCGAGCTTAAAAATTGTTCCCCTGCAGGAATGTCAAACCAGTTTGTTTATGAACAATGACGCAGAACAAATTCTCAAGGCTATTAGAGACTGAAATGGACTGCGTCTGTGGTTTGATGTATTCCTATATAGCATTAAAAATTTCGGATCACCTCTCTCGTTTTTTGGCTATAACAGCCGCTGGGCAAGGTCAATTAAAATATACATCATAATAATATATGTGTTCGCGCGCGCGTATATTGTGTCAGAAAAGTAGTGGCCGCTCAGTGCGAAAACCAATTGGTGATGACATCAGACAATTTTTCCACCAACTCAAACACATAGTTTGACAATGCACCGTCATTAAAATACCGGTGAATATGACTATCTGACTAAATTTCATATATTTTTCTGCACGCGTTTCCCCGTATTTGTAATATTTGTCTTGTGCAACGTTTGCAAAACACTCCTCGCGAAGAGCCGTAAGGATCCTGACGTCAGTATAACATTATAGCTTCCCTTTCCTCTCGATTGGCATGAAATCTGATTAATCCAGTCCAGAACACGATTGCAGAGTTGCGTCTGCTATACGCGTGCGGGCATAAAAAAATTAATAAGCTTGATTAACAAAACCAAATTACAAAAAATTATATGCTTCACACAATTTCTTAAACTTTTGTTTTCTTCCAATCTAATTATTATATATATAGACATTTATCAGTTTTTATCTTATCTAAGAACGTGCGTGTATATTCTTCAAGGAAATTAAAAAAAAGAAACCTATTCAAGTTGACTTCATTTATTCGGGAAGGTGTAGAATTTAGACGAGCTAGTATCTCTGCGCACGCGGCACGCATTTACTAGCTGCAGTCGTATTTTTAATTTTTACGTTCGAATCTCGGATGGACTCGATAGGGTAAACCGCCCATATTCTGAACACAGTCCAATAATTGACCGCTTGATCAATAATTACTTATAAATTGAATACACGAATGTTAATCTTATTTATGATAATTTCCCAACATTAAGTAATGTTATACCTATATCTTCAATTAACTTTCAACCCATATAAATTGTATTAACTATATATTAAAAAATATTGAAATTTTTTTTGCGGTCAATAATTGGACGAAACGTTGATCGGCACACGACCAAATATTGACCACTTCTTTGAGCTTACAATAGTATACAGGTTAGGTTCGCTATAAATCTACTTGTACTGATTTTTGCATAAAACTAATTTAAACAGTA
>CACVKI010137257.1:0-20771 GCA_902732785.1 Trichogramma evanescens | reverse complement strand
ATTTTCACTTTTCAATGTACTCTTCAAAAGTACATAATTTGAGAAAAAAACATTTTTTGACCATCACCCTAACTATGGCTTAACCCATATACACATATACCGCGCTTACCAGCGGCAACAGCAGCAGCAAGCAGCTCACACATACGAGCTTACCCGCGCAAAAGAAGGTGGAGCAGAGCCGAGCGCACACGCATACAGCTCGAGCTCGCTCACGAGTAAAAAGCTTTCTCGTCGTCTTTTTTTTTTTTTTTTTTTTGCCTCGTCGTCCTGCGCATACACACTCACACATAGGTCGGCGAGAAAGTTCGCTCTTTTCTCTTTCGTGCTTTATACCATATGCATGTGCTGCACACGCACACATACGTATAATACGTACGCACTTGCGTATGTATACGCAGACGTCTGGCACTTCTGGCATTAGCGCGGGCGCGATGCCTAGTGCGCGCAGGCAGAAAAATTCGCTTTATTTACATGTAGGCAGATATGTGTAGCTATATATATAGAGTCATCCCACGCCCTTGGCTATATATATACTATGCGCACGTACGCGGGGAAAGAAACGAATCGATATATCGCGCACCGACGATTGCGTACAATGCCTATGCGCGCACACACGCACTCACCCGCGCACGTCTATACTCGCGCGCGGCCGGCAGTAATGAAAAGATCATACGTACGTTATGAGAAATAATAATTTCCTCTCGTCGACTGCGATCGACTGAGCGAATTACGAACTGGTCGAACTTGATGCTATATATGCATTAATCGTTGATATCAGCTATTGCGGATGTAGATGCAAGCGAGCGTAAAATATTTGTACATTATAACATACCCTTAAAGTATAGAACCGAGAGACACTCGAGAGACCAATTAAAAGCTTATGCAAGAAGTCAAGATTGGATCGCTCTTTAGCGCAAAAATAGCTCGATTCTCATCGTTTTTCGGTGCACACAGTCCGATATGACGAATGGATTATAATCATGAGTCGTGTACAAGGTATGACGTCGTTACTTTGGGTATAAGTATCCCCCTATTTAACACCGATGAGAGCTTGCGCAATCTCAATTTCGTCCGTCGAGAATCCTGCGTTCATAACGGCTCATTGAAAAGGGTTAAAAGCGCGGGCGCAGCTTGCAGAGATTACATAAGCATCGATTTGATGCTTTTCATAGCGCTAAGACTCGTGTCCGCGCGCGTTAAAAAGCTCGAGTCGAAAAGCTCGCAAGGTCGATGTAACGAACAGCCGCAAAGTTTAAGATCTTATAAAGGATAATTTTGTGGTTCAGAAGGGAAAGGGGAGCACCCACGTCTTGATCGCTTGCATGAAAAATTAACCTGCAGCTTCTGATGAATTTGAAATAAGATGTTATACATGCGTATATATTCCGCATAAAAAAGGTACATCGGTGGGAATTATCCGTTGTGAAATGTATTAGACAAACATTTTTCCTAAGTATTTCCATACCTGTCCATACTCTTGTAAATGCGCATAGTGCAATGTTTTTTTTCCATGCGTGGCAAATAACTGGTATTGATATATCATATTAGCAATTTATGGGGTACATACTTCTAATATCATTATATGGGTTTATATGTATGGACACAAATTGACATTTTGAACGTCTTATATACAATTTAATTGCCGCAAGATGTCGCTTCGAGTCGAGATCGTTCCCGCAAGCGGGAAACAGGCTGTAGCTATATAAGTTAAGCTATATAAGTTTCCATGTGAAACAAATAAAAGGATGGTCGTTTTTCTACTTCTTGAAACGTACTGCTCGCAATGTCATACGTTACAATCGTAATCTTACATCGCATCTCTCTGATTATATGTAACGTATACATCGAAGGCAAAGAAAAAAATCGAAAAAGAGAAGAAGCAGCTCTGCACTCGAGCTTGGCCCCGGCGCTGTGCGCTGTACATATAATATGAAATTGAAATGAAACTACCTGCGATATACGTATACGTATATATAAGAGGCAGAGGAGCCCGCCTTGCGCAACCCCGCGGCTTTTCCGAATAAAGATTAAAATGGTTGGCGATAGGGGATTTTCAAGAGTTTATATATAAGGTAGAGAGATTTTCGTATATATAAGAAAAGGCACGTAATATAAGCATCAACATGCGCATATAGATTCACGGAACGGGTGGGCTCTCTCTCTCTCTCTCTCTCTCTCTCTCTCTCTCTCTCTCTCTCTCTCTCTCTCTCTCTCTCTCTCTCTCTCTCTGGGAGCTAGGCTGCACGAGGAGGAGAGTAAGAAAGTAAGAAAAAGGAAGGCCAAATCGGAAGAAAACTTCGCAGTGAATCTCTCTCCCTCTCTCTCTCTCTCTCTCTCTCACTCGACTTTCCTATATTTATGTATATGTTTAAGCCACCCCATCCATCGCGCGCGCAGCTTGCATGCGCGAAAAGTCTCTCTTTCTCTCTCTTTCTCCCTGTCTCGGCTGTCTTTCCTTTCTCGAGCTCTCGGAGCAGCAGCTCCTCTAAAACTGATTCGGTCCGTCGATTTCGTTTACCGCCGTGCCTGTATATATACATAATGTCTATGCCATATATACCTATATATCGCACGCGAACGTGGAAAAAACTCGATGGGACACAACGTCGAGAGAGAGAGAGAGAGAAAACGAGCGAATGGAAAGGAACTCTCGAATGATTGCTTTTTTGCGTACGTATATAGTAGCAACCTTCGTCCTAACTCCCACACCATTTATTTATGCGAGTGTATGTGTGTGTGTGTACTTCGCTACACATATATACAGCTCACCCTCCCATTGCTTCCTTTATTTCGTCCCATTTTTTTTGCCTCTACTTCTTCTTCGTTTTTTTTTTAATTCCATGTGTATCGGAGTTTACGCCCATTGTGCGAAATAAAGGCCCTCGTATCGATATCACCTGATTGCCCGATACGCTTCTATTCAAGCCCATTGGTGCATTGTTGTTCGTGCAGTGAACGATAGGTAGGTAGCAGTACGTATCGTAAACGTATATAGGTATGCGCGGAACGATCGGCCCGACGGGGGTGAGGTAGGGGAATGGCTTGCGTTGCATCGACAATACACAAAATTAAAAATATCTTTTTTTTCCAGGTCACTCGTGTATATACTCAGTATAACTTTTTTAACTCTTGCATCGAGTATCGAGTATAAGAAATTAAATGTCGTCTCCCCGTATTCCTATACTTTTCCGAGCGATCGAACTCTTTTTTACTTTTCAGCGATGCAGCAATGAAGAGAGCTCGTCGATGGCCACGTTGTATGCTACAGATAAAAAGATGACGATGAACAAATTTTACAATTGCAAAGCAATGGTTATAAGCTTTGGATAAGGTCACGTGAGACAAAGCAGTGACTATAGTTTGAACGACATCTCAATCTCAATTAAAGCGAAAATAAAATCAAGCGAGAGACAGGCTGTGTCTAAAGCTGCGTTCATCCACTTTTCCGAGTTCGCTGTTTAGATTTTAAGCAAATAATTCGTCGTCGCAGCAGTCGACCGGTGGTGGGTAAATGAAGAAGAACAATAAGAGTAAAAGAGAGACCGAGAGAGAAATAGAAGAAGACGATTCGGAGTCAAAGAGTATAAAGCGCGAAACAGTGGAGCGAAAGAAAAGTCGGAAGCTCGGACGTCAAGGGGGTGGATATAGATACGACTGAGGAGTAATGCGCGACGATGGTCCGTCTCTTCCACCCCCTACCCCCGCCTTCGAGCTCGCACTTGTTTCGACTCGCTTTCTATATCTCTCTCTCTCTTTCTTTATTTTTTTTTCTTCTTCTTATTCTTTCTTCTTTCGCCGCGCGGAGAGTTAAGGACGGGCTTGCAGCCACCTGTTGAGACATCCTTATAATTAATTCCATTTCACGCCGTCGCTTTACTTCTCGGCCTCGGCCCCCGGTTAAGTATTATATAGACCTATACGTATATATAAGAGCCCGAGCATAACGATCTACACAGTTCGCCGTTTCTCGTCTCTAAAGTAAAGCTGTGCCGCCGCTGTAGGTGTGTTAAAGTAAGTAAAGCGACTAAGTGCGAGCAAGCAAACGCCCGCCTTGCAAGCAAGCGCGCGGTGGTGGTCTTGCTGCTCGTCTTAGTAGTCGTCGTCGTCGTCGCCGTCGCGGCCTTTTTGCTCTAACAAGATGCTCGTTCGCTTATACTTGCTTGCTTGTGTTTTTTTTCTTTCCTTTTTGTTTTCTTGTTTTTTTTTCTTCAATATTATCAGATGAAAGTTCGCTCGTAAAATTATACCACCCGTTTGGGAGGTGGCAGGCGCGGTAGAAAAAAGTATATATAGCTATATAGCTATCTGCAATGTGTGTGTAGCTATTACTTATTTAAATCCTTGCAATCTCGAGCTCGTTTTCGTATGACTTTTTTGTTTTTATTTTTATTTTCTCTCTCTCTCTCTCTCTTCTCTTTTTTTCTTTTGCTTCATTTCATCGATGCGCTTGTGAAAAGTCAACTTTTTCTACAGCTCGTTTTATACATGTTTGGCCTCTCTATGAAAGAAAAAAAAACAAAAACAAACGAAGCAACCTCGTACTGCGGTGGGACAATTTTTTCGGGGCAAAAAAAGTATTGCTCTGTTTGCACTCAATTAAGAGACAAAAAGTTTTTCAATTGCCTCCGACTTGTATGCGTACGGTATATATACAATCGTTAGCTACGTTGGGCGATGCGCCCAAACTCTCGAACTCTCTCGCGTACATACATACCCAACACCAATGGGTTCCGAGAGATATGGAGAGCGAGAGAGCATCGCAGAGTCATAAATTATACACTCGACATCGAGAGAAGTTTATACGTGTGTATCGGGCTTGAAAGTCAAAGGTGAATGGGAAGGAAAAAAAATCAATAAAAAGCAAAATATGCTAATTGAAGGGCCTGCCTAAAAGAAAAGGCCTCAGCACATCCCATTTATCGAGCACTGTGATACATACTGTATAATATAGGTACGCCTGCAGCGAGATCTCTTTCGGGCGCTATATACATACGCTCGATCGGGTTCTGTCTTTTGCGCCTTTTCCCCTTCGTTGGAGAGAGCGAGAGCACATCATCCGGCGCATGCAATGGCAATTTATGAGAGAGAGACACACACACACATATACATGCACTCGAAGTCGGGAGCTTCTTGGCGCGTCGCAGCTAGCTAGCTGCTGCGGAGCTTGCCTCGGCGTGACGATTGATTAATTGAGAGCGCCTCGGTTTATTCGTATCGTCGTGCTATTGTGCAGCTGCCACCGCCCGTATAGACGCACATAACTAAAGTGTACCTTACTTATATACGTATGCATGCAATTCTCGCAGTGTCACTCGCTCTCTCAATGGATTGCGGTTCTAGCCCGGTACGTACAATGCACATACTCACACACACACACACACACACACACACACGCACATCGATATATCTTTCTCGATGCTCGCTTTTCTCTATTTACATACTTACACAACATATAATAAATGCCACGACGGGAGAAAAAGGGCTGCATTGTCGTATACGCGCGTCAAGTGTGTGTGTGTGAGCTGTGTGCGGCGCTGCGACATACGCATTATTATACATTGGGATATCGATCAAATTCAATATATGTACCACTGCTGATGCTGCTGCTCTTTTTTTTCTCTCTCACTCGGCGAATCTCGACACGACCATTATCGCTCGATTGTCGATTGGCTGCGATACTTGCTGGCCCATTCATGCGCTGTCTACTTTTATGGGCTTATTATGATAATGAAAAATGTGACTTACACCGCGTCGGAAGTACCATAACTGTTGCCTCGTACGAAGTTTCATTAGTCATATTTGCGACTTTCGCTTTGTACAGTACAATTGGGTCATTTTAACCTGTTGACGATTGCGTATAGAATTGGTACTTTGATGTATCGATTGTACTGATAAATGCGCGAGATTATTGGTAGCGACAGCAGGAACGTAGGAGCGATTGATTTTTATTTTTAATTAAAATTTAAGACATTTAAGAAAATTTGTGTAATTTAATTTTTTATAAGTTCATGTGAAAAAACCTTAACGCATACTAATGTGCCTTTAAAATAAACTGTATATAACATGATTTTATCAAAATATTACATGCGGTTTTGTGGAATTCTTACTCACCAGCTTATTGATTTAAAAAAGTACTTATGTTTTGGTCGAAAAGGGATTAATATTCCAGAATTGTAACAAGATTCATCGAAATCTAAGAGGTCGTATTTGATTATGAGCTTTGTGATCTCATCGACAGATGGAGTATAGTAAATTCACAAGTGGCAAAAAAAAATTTCGAAAGATATATATAGCATTGATATTTTTCTCTGACCGTGGCATTGGATTTTTTGTAGATTTAATAAAATTGTCACGAATTCCTTATTAAAAAACAATATTTCAATTCTAACCGTTCAACGAAAGAATACATTTTTTGTCATAATCACTACTTCTTCATGTATGATTAATCTTCAATTAAAACCCGCGAAAGAAAAAGATTGTATAGATGAGTACGATGCAGCTGAATCAGTTTCTTGGTCAGTACAAACCAGCTGGGTTAAGACACGTACCCACACACATACATGCAAACATTTGCCGGTAATTCAAAATGACCTCTCAATGACAATTTGATTATAGAGAAAAATTTCGACCAGCTTCAACAACATTAAACACGATAATACAACTTGAGGACTCCACCCACTAGATGGCGATTACCTTTATGTGTGAATCTACAAATGGCAAAGTAAACATAATTGTATAAGTCAAAGTGCGGAAAAGACTGTGGTCTTTCGTTCATTTTAGTTCTCACGTGCGACGACGCTCGAGCTGCTCGAGCTGCACTGCGGATACAACATGCTACATGTACAGCTACGTGCGTCGTGCATACGTCTACGCGGGCGCACACACGCTTATAGAGAAAAGTGTGTGTGTACGTGCCGCGCGAGGACGCGCACCCCTTTTTCCTTCCCTGCGCCCAGCTCGAGGCTCTCCTCGTCGTCGCGCGGCTGCACTTATAAATATATATCTTGTGCCTATAGCTATATGTACGATGGCTTTGAGCAGGTGTAAGTACGCATACAATATGTGTATACGGCTGAACGTAAAAACGTCAACGAGACGAGGGTAGAGGCACAGGAGCATTTAAATTTTTCAACGTCGCCCGAGCTCCAGGACGACGACGACGACGACGACGACGACGACTACCTATTGCTGCTGCAACGTGAATAAACGAGCCTCTACTGTAGCTTCCTCGCGCGTCGTGTATTTTATATAAAAAAAACATATACCTCAGGGGGGTGCGGCTGCTCGCCACGACGCGTACACAATATTAAACGACGAGAGAGCTCCGCGTATATAATAACGCCGACGCAGCGCGTATGAAAAATCTTCGTGCATTCCGCGCGCCCGCCCGACAGTTTTTCTTTTTCTTTTTTCTGAGCGAGCTGCGTTCATATAAACGCGCGGGATACGCGTGTATAATAATAAATCTGCGCACCGAGTATATGACGCGCGAGCGCGAGCTTGCGCGAGGATAACTTTTATTCGCGTTGAAATTATTACTGTGTAATTATTAAACGCTCGCGCGCGCGCGGTAGTTGTAATGAACTCGAGGTGCCGCAAGCACTTGATAATATTAGGCGTGGAATTTCTCGCGCGGGGTCGAGCTCGTGCTTTCACGCGCGATGAACCGCAATAAGCTCGTCATTATTAATCGCAAGCGTGGGATTTCTTCCTCGGGAGCTGCGCGTGGATCGCCCTCCGTGCTTAATTGATCGAAGCTCGTACAGTCCTTTTTTTTTTGCATTCAATTTAATGACGTTGCCGTTTCGTCGAATGGTTGGACAATCGCTCGTTGTTTTTTTTTCTCGATAAAACGTTGAACCGCGAGCAGATATCGTCAAGGTAGGCGGAGCCATCCACATGTAGCCCGGACTTTTCTGCGTTGCTTTTACGCATCCACACACTATATGCACATCTCTTCGCAATCTTGAGCTTGCACGAGGTACAGCCGCGCGGGGACTAAGACGGCGCAAAACTTTTTCTCTGCGCCACGTCGACGCTCGATGCAAAGTGCCGAGAGAGAGTCGAATTTTACGCTATATTGTGTGTGCGCACGGAGGCACACTGGTTTTTTCATCGGAAGTGCTGCGCGTGCACGGGTGGCGGGCGCCACTACTATGTATGCCTATAGACTATACTCGCTCTGATTCGCGACTCGTGCATACACCATAGAGCTAGGCTGCGTCGTATAGAAGAAGAGCCGAAGCTAAGAATATATATACGTACACATAGTCTCCTCGCGTATTCCTGGGCTCCGCTCGCCTGGGACATACGCAGGGAACGCAGCCAGCAGCAGCAGTAGTAGTGGCAGTAGTGGTAGTAAAAGCTGGAAAAGCTGGAAAAGCTTTTCGATCGCGAATAAAAGTTTTCTGATAGCTTAAGCTTTCTCTTCTTCCATTCTACTCACACACGCGCGACTTTACTATCCTCTATATATCTTGCGAGCTGCGCGCGGCTATATATGTAATAAACTTCGATTTTATAATCGGCTTTTTCCCATGTACTTTTCTCTTCTTGTTTTTTCTCAACGTCGCTCGCTTAAAACTATTCCGAGGGAGCTTTTATTTTGCGCTATACCTTCTTATTTATCGCTCTACGAGCAGGATCCGTTCAGATTTTTAATCGCGCGATGAGATTGCTTATGTGAGCGATTCTACGAATCATCGGCCGAGATCGATACTAAAATCAAGATTGAATGTTATTGGCCACGTATATAATTGACGTCGATAGTTGCTCATTGAGATTCAAGAAACATAAGAAAAAATGTTGACCGAACTAGAGTAAAAAAATAATACAGAAAATCAAGCGACACTCGTGCACAAATAACAGAGTATATTAATGCTTATAGGCGATGTCGACAATAGAGGGGGAAAGTATCGCCAAGGAGCTATCAGTAGCGAGATACATGTGTTATTGCAATGAAATGTAAAGTTTGGCCGATAAAAAACGTACAAAACCATAACCATCACAGTCACGGGTTCTTCTCATTAATATCCCAGTAGTACCTTCAGTCGCTAATGATAAATCGAATTCCTCGGTAAGCAAGTTCATACAAACTAAGTATATGTGTAAAAGAGCATAGGAGTAATCGAGGTACAGTTCTGGCTGCTCGAGGCGTATAACCTCAAAAATATTTTTTCAGTGTATATAGCAAAAAATTATAGTGAATACATACGATCAAAGAAGTGATGATGGAAAACAATAGTGACGTAATTAGGTATACTTTTTATGTCTTATCATGCCATTATAATTTTTTGAGCGAGTCCTTTGTAAACTTAACTATCGTCCAGGGTGAAAGAAGAGCCGAGCGGTACTTACACCAACGCAGGTGACGATTATATTTTCGATTCGGACTTCAAAACATTGCCGTTTCATGAATTATCGGTGAGCTCGAGAATTTGAATTGTAGTATGTTGATTGAACGATAGAAACTAGCGTACAATTTTTTTACAGGCAAAACATGAAGACGAAGCTATGGCGTTATACAAGAGGTTAGATAAAAAAATAATCGTAGATTTGGAGTGCAAAAATGTTAAACCTGAACTGCCTTATCAATCGACTGCAGTCTGCAAATCTGAGTATCAAAGTTGTCAACCTATTGCGAAGAAAGATAATGAATGTCTGTTCAATTACATTCATGAGAAAAGTCTAACAATTTTGATCAAAAAAGGATTTAATTATGATAATAACTGTCAATTTTCAGTTAATCATCAACTTGGAAGATCTAAAGTTGTGAAATTATTTGATAACAGGAATCAACCTAAATTATTTTACAAGTGTAAAATGAATCAAAAAACTTATAAAAAAGCAACGAGTTTAAATACACACGTCTATAGGATAAGCAAGAGCATTGGATCATATGAATGTGAAATTTGTCACAAATCATTTGTAAAAAAAGGTAACCTCAAGAAACATATAAAAGTAGTACATGATCGGAGTAAACCCTTCGAGTGTGATACTTGTCACAAATCATTTGGATACAGAAATGACCTCAAGAAACATATAAATGTAATACATGATCAACAAAAACCCTTCGAATGTGACATTTGTCACAAGTCATTTGGACTTAAAGGTACCCTGAAAATTCACAGAAATGGAGTACATGATCGAAGCAAACTTTTTCAATGTGATATTTGTAAAAAATCGTTTGCACAAAAAGGCAACCTCAAAATTCACATAAATGCAGTACATAATCGTAAAAAACCCTTTGAGTGTGAGATTTGTCACAAATCATTTGGATACAAGAATGACCTCAAGAAACATATAAATGCAGTACATAATCGTAAAAAACCCTTTGAGTGTGAGATTTGTCACAAATCATTTGGATACAAGAATGACCTCAAGAAACATATAAATGTAATACATGATCAACGAAAACCCTTCGAATGTAATATTTGTCTCAAATTATTTGGTTACCAAAATAATCTCAGAAGGCACAAAAATAAAATACATAATCAAAGGGAACCATAGGGGCGTGAGATTTGTGTCGAGACAATTGAACTCAATGAAGACTTCTTTCTGCAATAATAAGAGTACGCTGTAATTTTCAAAAATCTTTTAAGCGAATACCCTTCAATATCGTGAAGAACAATAAAATATTCAAAACTGTAATTCATTTTGTTATGACTGAAAAACCTTGCACTTGTCCAGTAGTAATTTGACACATTTTCATTCTCAGTTTCTTCTAATTATTATTGTTAAGCCGAGATATCGTAGTAAACGGTTCGAATGTGAAATTGGTCACAATTCATTTAAACAAACAAGTAAGTAAGTAAACAAGTAACCTTAAAACACACATGAATGAAGTGAATTATTGTATCAAATCCGTTCAATTTGATATTTACCACAAGTTATATGACCGCTAGTAAACTCTAAGAATTGACGTAAATTTAATACACGATTGTAGTAAATCTTTGAAAAAAATTAAATAAATTCCGAAACATCAAAACACAATGAATTTTCACTTGTACGAGTGTCAGTAAGGTTGAAAGCTTTTGAAAAGAGTATTTCTAACTTTGTGAAAAAAGTGTAGAGCATTTTTATTCTGTGGAATTCAAAAAGAGGCTATTTTTATCCATCGCTCCAAAATTAAAATCTCTAACGCGTTAGAAAAGTTTTTGCGTATGTACGTGTTTTCTAAATGATGTACTTCTTATTAAAATTCACATTCAGCCCAATTCAGCGTTACGTAAGGACGAATATGCGAAAGAAAAACGAAAACAACTTCGTAAATGCCATTCGATTTCATGCACATTCACAAAATCGTATATATAAGATTCGCACCGTACGATCGGATATTCCATCGTCGCGCGCGTACCGCTATTCGTTATCTCGCAAGCTCGCCTGTTTTTTTTCTTTTACTTTTCCATCTTCCGCGAATACTGCTCCTTTTATGTGCATTATATATATATATAGACGCATCAATATGCCTGTATATAGGCGTACATCCTGCTGTATACGTATATGCAAAGTCGCGTCTCTCGCTCTATCTCATCCCTCGCGCGGTGGGACTTGATTTTTATATATACCATATATATATAATGCGACAGGCGCGCATCCGTCTCTCGGCTCGAGCTGTTGCGGATGGCTGCCGCTGATGCCGCTATATAGTCGCGGGAAGAGCGAGTTTTTCCAGCGAACGTCGCCTCCATCGCTTGGGCTTTGCTGCCGCTGCACGCTACGGAACACAGCACAAAAGCGCTATACACGTATATATCGTGGAGCAGAGCTTCGAAGCTTACGGGTGTGTGTGTGCGAGCGAAGGAAAAGATGAAAAACGCGCGAGAGGGAGCGGCTGCGTGTAATGTACTTTCGTCTACATTTATAGAATATATATACGTTATACGCGAGGGAGAGAGAGAAAATACAATGTGTATTGGAGGGCTCGTGCTTTTTTTCCCTCCCTCGTTACTGTGCCCCAGCTTCGCGTCTACCTCCGCACATATATAAAAAACGTACGCGTAAATGCGTAAATGTATATAGCGAAGAGAAGAGGAGCAGCTCGCCTCGTAAATGTATGGGCGCACGTGTGCCGCGACTCACCGTATACGCGCGTGTGTGTGTGTGGGTGCGTACATATATGTCGCGCGCGAGGGTAGGTACGCCTATGTACTCGTGGCACACGCGTGCTTTTTATTGATCGCCAACGAATTTGCGACTACTCGAGAGAACGCGAAGCCGCACCGAGGATAAATATATATATTTCGCGAGAAAAAAATGTGCTTGCCTCGGCAGCCCGGCATATAGATGTGCCGGAGATTACCTATGTATACGTCGCGCCAGTATACCTATATGTATTTTTGCAAAATTCGTGCTTACGCGCACGGAATATTTCTCCGAGCTCCTATAGCTCCGCGCGATATTACGTCATGAACAAATGCGCGAGCTTTGCGCCGTATTTGGCCCTGCTGCGTGCTGCTGCGCTCGATTCCAATTCGCATCCAATTTTCGCACTCTTTCGCACAAAAGCTGAGTCGTGCTCGGATGCGCGTACACGTTACATGGAGCAGCGAGTTTTCCTGCGCATTTAATTCGTCGAATTCACGAGTTGAACCGAAAAGTACACAATTATTATGTGCTTGGGCGCTGTTTGTACGTTTACTGGAATTTTCCAGTTATATCATCGCCGAAGCTTAATTTGTGACAATTGGATAACACACTCGAATAAGTCATTAAACCATTGCTTATACATTTATGTTCTCTTTACCACTTGCAGATTTACGGATAAAGATACTCGCCATCTAGTGGCAGAGGCTCGAAATAGTATCATTGTCTTTACAGTTAGGAGTAAATGTCATTAATTAATAATTCATCATTAAATCATAGAGCATTATTCGGCCCCGGGATATTTAAAAAAAAAAAAATACTTTTGATTAATACGGGCCTATATTAAATAGACCTTTCACGATCAATCAACTTTTTTATTGGTCAAAATCTAGTCGTAAAATATTGAGCATTTTTAACAGGGTCAATTATTTCAACAAATTTTTTTTATTTTTGGGTGTGTTTCGTATCCACTTCGAGGTTGATTGTGTCCGCAGCGTGCGTACAAGCGCCTCTTTCGAAAATTGTAATGGATATAGAGTCCAAAATCGAGTACATCATTTATATCTACAATGCGTATTTGCAGTCACGTTATTTGCATTGGATTTTAACGAGCCCACGCATCCAATGCGGTTGGTTAAAAAATAAAAAGGAAATAAATAAAGAGCAGCCCAATATCTCGAGTACGCGTAAACGTAATAAGAGCAGCAATTCTCGTTAACAAGAAGCGAAAAAAGCTCGTCTCTTAGATAAATGAAAAAAAAAGGGCTCATACATCTTGTTGCTTTAAGACGTGATCTCTCTCTCTCCTTCTCTCGTTCTGTTTGGCTGCCTCTCCATTGAGATGATGCGCTTGGCTATATACCAAATTAAGGCGCGGCGTAGGCGCATCAAGGCCAAATTAAATTCGGATGAGATAAAACAGAGACGAGAGAGAGAACTGAAGTTATGTGCCGCGGTGTATAGGTACATTATATACGCTGTCATCATTATACATATAAACGCGTGGCAGCTCGCTATATAGCGACGAGATGCCGGAGAGAAAATCAACCGCCCGGGCGCGGGCTCTACGTAATATACGCACGCAGGGAAAAAGATTTTCGTGCGCCGCGAGGATTAATATTGTACACGTACATAGGCGCACGGAGACACGTGCCTACGTAGCTGCTCCGCCATCGTCGCGTCTTATAAATATAGTACGTCGTGCATATAATAACGTAGCTTTTCTTTTCGCGCGCGTCGCGAGGATGCCGCAGCTTTTCTCTCGTGTTACGTATTTTACTATATATAATACACACAGCCGAGCGCGGATCAATGCTCGCGCCCGTACGCCACGCAGCCGGCTACGCACACAGCCAACATGGACGCAAGCTCGCTAGGCGTCGTGCGACGCGCGCCGTATACACCCCATGCACGTATCTACTTTCGTATACATTTTACGACCGATCGAGAGCGATGGATAATTTTCGAGGACAAAGGAAATTCATTCGAATTTTATAGATATGTAATATATAGGGAATGGATAGATTCGATGGAGCAATTATCAGGCCCGAAGCCCAATCATCCCCCTGCTCGCGCACGTTATAATCCTCTTACTCTCCGATATCATTATACCCTTCGCAGTAATTATTCACATTTCTCGCGGGATAAAATTGCCGCGTTGACAAGAAATAGATATAATATCTTGTAACTACGTGCGCGGTAGCGACAAACCGACTGCTGCCTCGACCTTTCCCGACGGTATCACCGCATAGTGTGTGTAGCACGAGCCACTGTACCTTCGCCGTCGCTCATTCGAAAAAGATGAAAAACTGCAAGGCGCAGCAGCAGCAGCAGCATTCCCTTGTGAATAATCTTCGGAAATCGTGATTCCATTACAAGTCATTCGACGAGGATCTTAATAATATACCGGTGCTATATACCCACCCACCCGCGCGATGCGATATCTGCCTGCGCGCGATGGCGAACACGCTTCTCGAGCTCTAAATTATGAATTCAATAATACTGATGAGAATTTTATCGGCGGCAAATTCTTCAGAGGATTAAGTAATGCTCGGCAGTTTCGCGTTGCAGGAGGTATATTATACCCTATCTCGGCCGAGCGATTGAGAGATTCTGACAGTTGATAAAGCTGTAATGCTCCAAGTTTTTTTTTGCTTCCAAGTTGTAATTAGTCATTTTTGCCAGTACATGAATTAATTGTACACGAACGAGCTCCTGAATTATTTTACTCGCTTGGATTTCAAAGTAGACAAACACAATGTCGGATTAAAAATTAGCTTATGCGCAGTGCACGCAACTTGCGTGTAAAAGAAGTCGGCAATCGTGCTTACCAACCCGCGAATACGATGTACACGCAAAATAATCGCTCTAATTTGGCCTGAGAGTCGAGGCGGCGGTGCGGCCCCGCGCAGCACAAAACGCAACGCTACACGCGCGCGGACATTGCACATTTTGATATGCAAATTTCGCTCGTTAAAATCATTTAATTGACTTGCTAAATCGCTCGGCGCTCTAGATCGAGAGACTCGAGGTAATAACAACGCGATAAAATAATACACGTGCGTGTGTGCGTGTGTAAGTGTGCGTGCAGTGTAAAGCGTACATAAGAAAAGGCATCGCAGTTGTTTCAAGTTCTCCATCGCTTCTCTTATTTTAAGCTTTACGAGGCAACGAGGACAAACAGTTGCAAAACGTGTTTGATTTTTAATTCGCCCGAGCTATACAGCCATGTACGTACGTATGTACCATATCTATCTGGGGCTGCAGCATAAATATAGAGAGACGCGAGAGAGAGCATTATATTTATGCGCGCGCGAGGCATTTTTCGCATACCCACTGTGCCTGTGCGCTACGTTCGAATTTCTATTGTGCAGTTATTAATGCACGTACAGCCACTTCATTTTCGCCGTCGCGCAGGGCCCGACGCTTCTGGAAAAAGACTCGAGAGAGAGAGAGAGAAAAAAAAAATAGTTTCGCACCGCTCGTACACATACACAGGCACACACACGTACGCACAATGCCATTGAGAGAAGCACATGACTACCTGACGCGTATGCAAATCGCCTCTCGCGCTTGCCCTCGTCTATGTCCCCGAAATAAGGGACAGGACTCGGGACCCGCGTGTGTATATATATTGTAAGTGCGTAACCCGTTGAATGCAAATGGGTGTGCCTTTCTTTTCATTTCTTTTTTATTTAATATATAATTTTTAAAAACGGATATATTCCTTCCCGATGTTTATCTCTCGCTCTCCTAGCGCAATCCTTGCGCATCGCCCGTGATGATGACTGGCAACTGCTGTATACTTGTTTTTGCGAATCTCCATTGCCACGAAAAAATGAAGATGCTCCTTTCCATCTGTCGCATGATGCAGTAGCACGGCCATCGGTGGGAAAATAATATATATGTACTATATCTCTATCTGTTTTACAAAGGGATGCGTATAATTATTCACCTCATCTCACGGCGAAGAAAAATAATAGGATAGAATGATATTATTATCGATAAAAAATGTTGGCAATCAAGAGCATCATATATTGCAAATTTTTTTATGAACATTTATTTTCACATTTGATGCCATGGACTATTTGTGAAGAAAAATGAATGAGCTTTAATAAGAATGGTCAATGTAAATTTTATAAACGATATAATTTTAAAGAGTATGGTTGTAAACGTATTGAATTCGTCTTAAATACTGGTAGAGGGTGCACAGAAAAAAAATTCCACGGTCAGAGCTGAGCACCACTGACGATGTTAAGGCAGGTATTTCCACATCTAGTTAGGGGGTTCTGAAGTTGGTAAGGAAGAAAGCATCCCCTTCTGTAAGGGTAATTTTTCGAACGCCATCTGTGTAAAATATCGCTAAACCAGACGCGTAAACGTCGATAAAAAGACGAACCATTGCTTTTAATTGTAACTTTAACATTTATATTTTTAGTCATAAACAAATTTTGCTGAAAAATGATTGTAATTGTAATTTTTTAATTGAGTGTAGTAATAATTATTTAAATATAACTTAACTTTCTAATTAAATTAATATTTTATCAGTAAGATTGTAAATAAATGTAATTTTAATTTTAAATCCAGTATTTACAAATCTTGTTACAATATATTTCTTCGAACGATTAAAATTGAATCAAATTTTAATAAATCCTTTTGACGCCATCAACTTAAAATTGTTTAAGAAACTTTGGGGATATCATTTCTTGCGTAAAATTTAAAGTACTTTTCATATCCATTGTCAGAATTTTTGAAAACCTTGTTAATAAAAAGTTATTAACAATTTTGTAAAAAAAAAATGAAATTTCGAGAAAGAAAACTCGTTTAACTCAAATTTCAACGTGAAGACAAGTTTTCCCCGAGCATCTAATGCATATAGATTCGGTCAATGGCATGTGTACTTAATTGTAAAATGTTAATTGTAAAATAGTTATAATTACGAGATTCTGAAATATGGCAGAAATTAACTCACTTTTGCCATACGCCAACTTTAACTTATACAATTATTTTGACTTTACCACTTGCAGGTTTATAGCTTAAAATACTCGCCACCTAATGGTGTGGGCTTGTAGTAATATTATCGTATTTAAAGTGATTCAAAACTGCTCTAAATTTTTGAAAAAACTTAAATTGTCATTTTCAAGTTAAATTGCACTCAATACTTGTAACATACAAGTCAATTTAATTAATGTCTTTTAAAACATTTTAAATAATCATCTTTTGTTAATTTAGCCATTATCAATGTTGATCATTTCTATCACAGAAATTATGTCGATAAATCGAACGAGAAAAAAAATTTTTAGGTCATACAATCAACGTACAAGAAAGACCAATTGATGTTCAATGCATTTCTATTCACAGAGAAGAAGAATAAAGTATTTTTGCGGTATCACTTTTTTATCCTGTTTACATCCCCTAAAATAGCGCTGCACACACGGATCATTTGTTCTCTCTCCGAGCGTGCACGCGGGGAAAATTCCGGCGTGCGCGTAGCGGCACACATGCATCGCGTGGCAGGTATGCAGGCATACATATATTGAAATACATCCGTGCGTGCCCCGTCGAACCCTTCATCGAAATTTGATTACCAATGCCCTGCCCTTGCGCCGTTCAATACACCATACCCAATAATAGAGAGCTGATACCGAACCTGTCATTCGCAGCAGGTAGTCGGCACACGCGCAGGCTTACCTTCTTTTTTTTATATGTACAATTTATATAAATCCTCGCAGGTTGAAACCTCGAAGCGGTCGATCGAGATTTCACCCCACATCATTTATAAATTCTAAATAGCTGCGATGGTGAATCGACACTCGATACGTCGCGTGTTATCCCTTCGATACATGATGCATCGATGTTTGGCTTTTTGTAATGCGTCAATGATCAATTGTCATTCAAGCATTATGGCTTTTTTTTTGACGTATCAAAACTTTTATTCATTCAGTAGAATGTGCGATATGATCACTTAAGTCTATTCTCAATTAGATCATTACATTTTAGCAAGTCGTTTTGACAATTAAACAATAATTAAAATTTATTTCAACGTAATACGTCGAAAAAGTTATACAAATTAAAAAGAATGATATGGAAAAATCGACGCCATTGCTCTAATAGGAAGCAAAGAAAAAAAACAGACCCATTGCGAGGGTTCCACCCCCTAACAAGTATAAACCAACCCACCCTAAGCTAAGGTTTATTGGAATATAACTCGGCCTGAGACTCACGTACACGCATACACGCAACACAGACGAGACTCTGAAGAATAAAAAGAGAGAAAAAAGAAATCAAGCGCTCGTATATTTTTTTGAGAGTCTTATTAATTTTTAATTGGAGAAAGATTTTTAATTCAATTGCACTTTGAGCGCAGTACACGCGTTTCGGCGCGGCTCTAGGCTCTCTCTGTCTCGCTCTCTCGCTCTCTTTACTAATTGAATTTCACGCGTGACTGGTGGATTACGAGTCAGTGAATTCTAGTCGCAGTAATTTTCGGCCAAATTGATAAGTTTGTAGAATCATTGCCACGTGAAATGGTGTTAGGCCGTGTTAGGCCTAATTCAAATCTTCGAAACTGTATTATAGTGTCTGGAATAATAACGAATTTGCATGCATCAAAATGTACAGTATATTTTCAATGGATTAGTAAATAGCGTAATATCAAGCCTTACAGTGCAGATAAATGAATGTTTTTTAAAAGTATGGTTTTTTAAATTATTGATTCCGAAATGACTCTATATACTCTGTAACAATAAAAAGTATAGAATTCGAGAATATTACGTTTTACATTCTGGGCTTTATAGAGTTGTACTCCTCGGTCCCAAATAAAACAAATCAAATGAATAATACTTTTCCTGGTAGAAATATTCAACATTAATAATAGTCTATTGACCAAAAACTTGATATTTAAAATGTTTTAAAACACATAATCATTAATTGGCTTGCTTTTAGAGTTTTTAGCATCTTGTTTGTAACAACTTCGTTTAAAATATTCAGAGTGTTTCAAATGATCTAAAAATGACAATTGAGCTATTTAAAAAATGGAGACAAGTTTTCGAGCATTCTAAATACGATATCACTTCAAGACATCACCAATAGATGGCGAGTACCTTTATCTATAAATCTGCAAGTGGTGAAATAAAAATAATTGTATAAGTAAGCAAGATTTATCTTTTTATGTCAGTATGTTTGCTATTACGATGTAAACGCACAACTAAAACCAAAGCAAAACGTAGTCAAAATAATCATCGAAATGTGTTCTGTACAGCCTTTTTATAGGGAAAGCAATGGAAAAAACGATTTCACAGCGAGAGCGCGTCGAAAGTTGTTATAAAAATAATTTAGTTCCTAAAAAGTCGTTAAAAGCCGCGCGCGCGCGTCTCAATAAAAATTACCAAAAGCCATAATAAGTCAAATCTTCTAAAAGAGCCCGCATTGGCATCGCTCCAGGCTACGTTGTACAGCTATATAAGGCGAATACGAGCGTCGAGCTTTTGGCTTTTCGCGTAGCCAAGGTATATAAGCTCTCGCCGTTGCCGCTGCGAGCGGAGCGGAGCAGAGCAACGAGAGAAGCTTCAAGGCTGTACAAGGCGAGAGAGAGAGAGAGAGGACCTTTATCATCGGGCGTATAATTAAAGTGGGCGCTGATTAAAAAAGTTGCCGGGGACCCGGTAAGATCATTAGAGACGATACCGGGAGCACGTATATATACCCCCCTTGACGACGACGACGACGACGGTGGCGGCGGCAGCGACGCTGAAGCCGAGAGTATCTTACGCGCGCGCGCGCGAGCGGTTCCCCTTGGCCAAGCTCATATATATACAGATATAATCCGGTTCTCGCTCTTTCTTTTCACGTGCCGTCCTGTGTGTGTGTGTGTGTGTGTGTGAGTAAGCTGCAGCCCAGGGCTCGAGTTTTTTCCTCCGCTTCGTCTTCTTCTGCGAGCCTGGCGAACGTGTATTTTTCCTTCTCTCCTCGCCCTTTCTTCCCGCGCTCGCGCAAAAAGCCAGCCAGCTTCGGAGCTTGCTGCTGCTGCTGTTCTTTCGTCTCTGTCTCTCTCTCTCGCTATTATAGCTCTCTTTCTCTCTCTAGTTGCAATAATTATTCCTGCGCGAGCCATTGTTGCTGGCCCGTCTTGCGGAAATTCGAGACGAGAGAGCAGCGAGAGAAAATGAAACGAATCGCGCAAACGAGTAGAAAGAGAGAGGAGCAGAGCAGCAGCAGCTAAGCTACAATACACGTAAGCACGCGGCACGTATCTGTATATATAAATGCGACGGGGGTGGAGTATACACTATACACGTATATAGAAACAGAGAAAGGAAGAAGAAAAGTTGCGCGCGGAGGATTCGCGAACAAACGAGCCGAGTGGGCTTTGCGAGTATACTCGTCCATCCTCGCTTCTTTTTTTTATTCTCTCTCTCCTGCTCGCTCTCTTTATTTAAATCATTAAGAAGAGCCTTTTGTTACTCGACCAGATTATTTGTTCTGTTCTCGAGACGTGCAGCAGTGCTGCAGCAGCAACGGGTGGCTGCTGCGTATTCCGCGAGAGGAGCCGGAGCTTCTTCTTTTATCTCGTGTACGTTTTCATTTGGTCGAGAGTATATGGGTTAAGCCATAGTTAGGGTGATGGTCAAAAAATGTTTTTTTCTCAAATTATGTACTTTTGAAGAGTACATTGAAAAGTGAAAATC
>CACVKI010137250.1:0-30634 GCA_902732785.1 Trichogramma evanescens | reverse complement strand
ATTTGGTTTTTGAGACCTTTTTACCATGTACTATAATATACCAAAAGCGCGTCAAGATCGGTGACATACGTGCGCACGGTTTTGTAAAAAAGTATTATTTTGACCCATATATTGGATATACCTCTACGGCTCGATACCGACTCAATCTACTCTTCTCGCGCATCTCCGATATAGCTTTCCGTCCCATCTCCGCTCGCGCGCGCGCGCGAGCTTGTTTTCGAAAGTACTTTGCATCGGGCGCGATCGCGCCATTGCGCTCCCTTTTTCTTTCTTTTTTTTTTTGCTGCGTTTTCCTTTCGGTACTACTTACACTCGTATATATATAGCGCATATCTCTTTCATCGAGGCAGTTAAACTTTGTTCGATCGGTTTCGCGTTATATTTGTACATGTACCAATACGCAAGAGAATACGCATTACAAACTTTTGCCTCGCGTTGCTTCTCTATATTTGTATTTTTTTTTTGTAGGTCGCTTGTAGACATTTAAATACGAGAGCCTCGAAATTTAATACAGGCAGCTCAAACGCGTTTTTCGCGCTCGTCGTCGGGATCGCTGCAGCAAGAGGTAGTAGGGATAAAAAAGAGAGAGCGAGTCCGGCGTCGCAGGTTCGTGTGCACGCGTGTATTAATTATAAACTCGCGGTATTCAGGTTAACGCGCGCTACTTTTGCGCATCGTGCGTGGTGTATTTTATTACACATACGCAACGAGCCGCGACAATAATAATATCGACGCGCGCGTGATCATGAAGCTTGTAATACAGTAAACAGATCGCGCTGTGTGCCACTGACTGTTGTCGCTGCCGTGTTCGGGACCAATTAAAAATACAAATAAATATATTACGCAAGTGTAATAAAAAATTTGGTGAATCGGAAAGTATACGCCAGCCGCACGCGATTTCGTCGATTTCGTGCCCGACGATGGATTGCACCTACGAAGATTTGCGCCACGACGAGGCCTGCGTCGGAGTGACCAACGCGGCCAATAAATCTCGTCTCTGGCTCTACAGCTTATCTGCCGACTGCGACGCGGTACGTATATCTTTTCTTTTCTTTTTCTTTCTTTTTTTTTAACGTACTTCACACACGATCGTGTACTTGAACTCGATCGAATTAACCGATAAAACAATATAATGCGATATCTCGTGCTCGAGACGCGTATTGCTTTATCATATTAATAATTTTGCGATTGTTAAATATCATAGTGCCCTTACACGCGACTGAGCCCGATAAGTACCGTTGAAGGACCGAATCTGACCGTGGACACGTCGAGATGGCAGACTTGGAGAATCGTCGAGCTCGGCAACGACGAAGCCAACGAGCATCTGCCGGCTGCGCATCAAAAGTACGTATAGCAATTCCTTGCTCCATTTTTACGTATTTCATTTCACCTACACGTGCGTATATAGTCGCAGCAGATGCTCGCGAGATAAAGATAAAAAAAGGAACGAAGAAGGATAAAATGTTTTTCTCGTTTCATATACAGGGGCGTTTATTGTGAGCTGACGCCCGACATAGGTCAATACGGCATTTACGAGCTGAAAATTAATAACGCCAACGAGTGCGACCTCCTCGAGCTACGACAGCCGGTTAATCCTTACACGAGTGAGTATAAACGCTGCTGCCCTCAGCTCTCATATGTGTCGGGGCGCGCAATAATGGTACGTCTCTCTCTCTCTCTCTCTCTCTCTTTTTTAATAGCTCTAGCCGTTACTGCCGGAGCAGTCGTCGTTCTTTTATCCTTACTGTCGATATTAAAAAACATCTCGGCTTGTATAAGAAAACACCGTGCCAAGAGGAATGGCAGTAACGACGAGGACGACGAGGAGTCGAGGGTCGTGCTCCAACCCAAGCGCAGAATCAGATCGATCGACACGATTCGCGGGTATTATAATATAATAATTATTACATATTTTATCGAATAAACGATCTTGAATTCGCCTCGTGTTTATTCTTGCGAATTACACCAACTGCCGCAGCATGAGCATACTCGCGATGATCTTCGTGAACAACGGAGCGGGCGGCTACGTGCGGCTGGAGCACGCGACCTGGAACGGCCTCGCAGCCGGAGATTTAGTGTTTCCATGCTTCATGTGGATCATGGGTGTGTGCATACCCTTATCCATCTCGTCCCAGCTATCTCCCGGGAGGACCAGCAACGGCAGCGGCAGCAGCAGCAACAACAAACGCCGCTACTCGGTTTGCTTGGCGATCGTCAAGGTGATTCAAGCTCTCTAGCTCGCTCTGTATACACACACATGCACGCACGTATAACATACACATGGGCGCTCGAGCCAAGAGTGCAACCATGCGTCTTTCTCCCTTGCTACGAGCTCTAGCTAGCTCTGGAGAAGCGAAAAGATCTCCTCTCTTTGTTTTCCTTTTTAAAACCGTCCTTCCTTCCGCATGCAGACAGACAGACACACATACACACACACACACACACACACACATCGTCGAGCGTAAGATTTATTTTTCCAAGAGACCGAGTGGAATTACAGAAAAATGCTTCCTTTCTTTCTTGTTTTTATTTCTTTTTTTTTTTTTTTTGTTTCTTTCTCATTTTCTCGTATACATACACCGCGCCCACGCACGCACGCACGACGCTTGACGAGAGCAGAGAAGCTTGTATTTGTTTTTCATCGGCCTCTCGTTGAACACGCTCGGAGGCCAGACGCAATTGGAGAACATCAGAATTTTCGGGGTACTGCAGCGCTTCGCCGTCGCCTATCTGTTCGTCGGCATAATCTACGCCTCGATGTATCGCATGGATTCTAAGGTACGACTTGTATGACAACTCGAGCCTTCACTCTTACATTCGAGAAACGACTTAGAATCTTTCAGGTCGATTGTTCGGAGACGTGCTGATACTTCTGCCTCAATGGTTCGTCGCTTTGGCTGTGCTCGCGGCTCACTGCGCCATCACTTTTCTCCTCCAAGTGCCGGGTTGCCCCAAGTACGTCAACATGTTTGGCGCCGCTGTAATCAAATACGCAATCGAGTTTATACGAATTAATCAATTATCGTTTAACTACCCTTGTAGAGGATATCTCGGTCCGGGTGGCTATCACGAGGAGGGCAAATACTTCGAGTGCGCCGGAGGCGCCACCGGTTACATCGACGAGCTTCTGCTCGGCCGGAGCCACGTCTATCAACATCCGACGATCGATCGGGTCTACGAGTCCGGCCCCTTCGATCCGGAGGGTATCCTCGGTAATGTATACACATAAACACCTCTCGACGTTCAACAATTAGCTCAGTACAATAAGTAAACTTTACTCGTCGCGCGAAGGCTGCCTCACCTCGATATTCCAAGTCTTTCTCGGCGTGCAATCCGGCCAAATTTTACGCGAGCATAAAAGTTGGAAAGCTCGGGTGTCGAGGTGGTTATCGTGGGCCTGCATACTCGGGGTCGTAGGCGCCGCTCTGCACTACACCCATGTCGTTCCTGTTAATAAAAATTTATGGTTCGTACTTATATATTATATAATATTATATGCACACCTACCACGTAGACGGTTGGGCTGTAAAAGAGAAAGAAAAAAAATTGTTCTTTTCCTCATCTTTTCATCCCCTGTCATATCATAAAGAGAAGACGAAGAAGAAGGAAAAAAATACACACATAAAGCGCTGTCTTTTTTATAATAAAAAAAAATGTGGGTTGAGGAAAAAATTTTTTTTCTTCTTTCTTCCCTTCGTGTTCGAGAGGAGGTGGAAGGGCTCTGAGTACGTAAGTATACGATCGGGCGCAAGGAAAAAGATGTATGTGTGTGTTTGTGTTTGTTGGCAGGTCTATATCCTTCGCACTCGTCACGACGTCATTTTCTCTGGTCTTACTGTCGATAAGCTACTTACTCGTCGACGCGGCGGCTTTATGGAACGGAGGCCCGTTTCGTATTCCAGGTACAGCACTGCTCTTCACGTGGCATCTATATCCTATCTCGAGCGAGAGAGAGAGAGAGAGAGAGAGAGAGAGAGGGATCTATATTTCCATCAATTTCATCGCGATATATATTTATTGATTTCTCCCTCTCTCTTTTCCTCAATTTCTGTATCTAGGTATGAACGCCTTGGTGATGTACTGCGGTCATCAAGTTTTCTACGCCATGTTCCCGTTTCATTGGCAATACGGCAGGATGGATAGTCATCACGGCTGGCTGCTCGCCGAGTCCCTGTGGTGCTGCTCCCTCTGGATCTGCATCGCTTACCTCATGCACCGTCGTAAAATCTACGTTACTCTGTAGAAGGAAGAAACAACACAACATTTTCGCAAATAAATCTTGATTCTCGAACGATTGCCATTATACTTATACGTATCTATCTATCTATCTTATATAACGGAGAAGCTGCTGCTGCCGCTTCTCGCGCGCGACTGTGTGCCGATCTAATCATGCGATTCCTCGTTAAAAGCAAGGAAGTGTTGATTGCCCTAGCGTCTCTCCGTAGCAGAGTAAGAGAGTAAACACAAAAGGAGAGAGAGAGAGAGCGTAGTCGGTAATAAGTAAAAATAGCTCGTCTCGCGCCGTCGCCGCCGTCTTGGTTCGGTGTATATATAGATTGTAGAACTGCTGTTGGGGCGCAGAGTCTCGCTGATAATGAAATAAGCTCGCGCCTTGGGGAGGCGATTACCTACCCCCCGACTTGGCATTGTCGTAATTTTTCTCTCTTTCTCTCTTTCTCTCTCTCTCTCTCTCTCGCGCCATGAGATAACAACCGGCTCATGGATGCTTAAGCGAGTATATACTACGCATTTGTATAATACACACATTCGCACAATGCGCTGCCATTGGACTCTCGCGCGCGACGAGCTGCTTTTGCAAACACATCGTCGTGCTATATATATATATATTCCGCTCTCGTTTTTGTCGCTATGCCCAGAAACACAGAGGCAGAGTCGCAAAGGCAGCAGCAGCTAGTAGTAGTAGCTGAACAAGAGAGCAACGCGCAAGGAGAGAGAGAGAGAGCGACGCAAAACTCTCGGCCGAGCACTTTCGTTAATTAAATGCCGCGCGTTGTTCGGTTCAGCTCACTCTCTCTCTCTCTCTCTCTCTCACTCACCCCAGAAACAGCAGCAGCTTTGTACGAAAGGAGTAGTACAGTGCGGGGGTAGCTGCTTTGCTTTTTAATCGAGTTATCGTTTTAAGCCGGGGCCAGCTCGAGCACAAAGCTCTCCTCTGACTCTCCT
Source organism: Trichogramma evanescens (assembly GCA_902732785.1). Lineage (NCBI taxonomy): Eukaryota > Metazoa > Arthropoda > Insecta > Hymenoptera > Trichogrammatidae > Trichogramma > Trichogramma evanescens. The sequence continues at coordinate 25,450 of CACVKI010137250.1, read as the reverse complement.
AGAGAGTCTAGCTCTTTCTTCCTTGCAACCTCCACTCCACCTCTCCTCCCGCAAGTTGTGTAATGTGTGCTGCTGCTGCTGCTGCAGTGTACGGTGCGCAGTGCAGTTTCTTTATAGAGAGCATGAAAGCCCAGTGCATTGTATGTAGTACCACCAGCACCACTACGTCTCAGAGAGCTTAAAGAGCCATTGCGTGAACATATCGCAAGCTCTATGCAGCAGCGGCAGCGGCGGCGGCGCGCTAATTAGGACCAATTATTCGCCCTCGCGACTAGAGCACGCAGCAGCAGCACCTAAAAGTTTGGCCTCGGCATATACTACTACTACTAGTACTACTAGTGCCATGCAGCGTAACAGCAACCAAAATTACTCTTGTTTTGTTCGCAGCTGCCAGGCTGGTCTTGTGTAGGCGCGCGCGACGTCGTCGTCGTAGTGCGAGTTAGCGGACTCAAATGCCTCTCTCTCTCTCTTCTCGCAAAAACGACATTAGCCTCATTTTTTATTTCATATTTTTAAAGTAGACGGCGTTTAATGCGCATGTAAATTCATTTTTTTTAACGCCACTGCCTCACAAGCACGTACATCGTAATTATATATAGCATCAGACCCTTAAGTAGCAAATTTTTTTCATCGTCCAGTCGATTCGCTACACACACACTCACAAACACGGCAGTATTACATTTTATACGCGTACATACCCCGCGACTCGTCGTAATACAGTCTTATTTAACGGGGGATGATCAAACGTTATCGCACGCCCACTCGTTTCTCATTAGCACTAAAAAAAACCGAAGCAAAGCTGCGAAGCAAAGCAAAAAAATAAAAGCAGCAGCAAGAGAGCCATGCGGCTGCCGCGTCGACACTAATAGTCGCTGACGGAGTGGCTCTTCCGTTACTTAATTTTTCTCTCGTCATATAAGCGCCCACCAGTGCAGTGAGAGCTGAGCGATGTATATAATAATATATATCGTCGGTGTGCCACCCAAGAGCCAAGATTTATATAACAGCTTTGTGTAGCTGTCTCTGCCTGCAAGCTCGCTCGCGAGCTTGCAAAGAAGAAATCCGATAATCTTGTCCTGCACGCGCCCGCCGACACTTTTTTTCTCGCGCGCTCGCTCATCCCACCCCGCCTGGTTAATATAGCGATCCCCCTTTTTTTTCGACATCAAACCGAGCCGCGCGCCGCAACGCCTTTATGTAATACGTCTGCATTAAAACATGGTAAATTTACTTTAGCCCCGATGATACTCGGTGGCAGCGTGGAATATAGCTAGCCGTATTACACCTAGTTCGTTTTAATCACGTTACCTTATATACGTCGTCGTCGTAGTATATAGCGTCGCGCGTACGGCAATATTTCGTAATGTACTTGTGTGCCCCTGTGTGTGTGTGAGTACGCTCGTGCCCGCCTGCGTAATATACTTAATGGATTTTGGCGTTGTTGTGGCCCTTCGCCTTCCTCCTTCCCTTTCCTTCATTTTATGAATATAATAGATCGTTATTAGAAACTATCAAAGTCCGCATAGCTGCGCGCCTTGTTTTTCGCAACGAAACGTCGTGATTTAAAAGGCGAAGGTCCTCGAGAGTCGACTCGACGCGCGCGCCAAGTTACACAAAGTCCCGAACGCGAAAATAGATTAAATCTACAATCGTATATAGTCCGGCGCTCGTGCCTATTATCGCGTCGTCGCGCGCTGAATAAACGCTATCGCGCCGCCACGGCGTTGTTTGTGCGCGCGATGACTCGAATGTTTTTGTAAGTATATATAAATACTTCGAGTTCTCTTCGATCGCTCCGATGGATTAAATGCCAAAACGATTTATATAATGGATCGATCGACGATGATAATACAATGTTTACGTTTATGAATTGCCAATGCGACTTTCTGCGCGAAGTACATAAGCTTCTCTGGGCCGCGCGGCGCGGCTCATCGGCCCGGGGGGCTAACCGATCTCTGCGCTACACTGGTCGCGTTGCTGCTGCTGACAGAGCCCCTGAAGATGTTAACTATTCTTGTAATCTCTCCTGAGGTTCCCAGGTATAATCCAAATCTCTCCCTGTGCTGCATTGTGTGCTGAAAATAGAGGGTGAAAAAGTATAAATACTAGACTCTCGTCTATACGCCAAGAGATAACTGTTGGTAATTCGTTTACCCGATTGATGAATCAAATTTTATCCTCCTTCTTCAAGAATGGAATAATTAGAAAGAATCGGTGTGAATCGATAATGAATCTTCGGGGTTTTCTTTGTATTAAAATCGAGTTATATACTCTGATAGAACTCGTGAAACAAAGCTACTTCCCGAATCATTTCGCGTTAATCCATTCATCCGATTAAAAAATGCCGATCGTGAATATGTGCAGCTGCGACGACGACGACGAGGACGATGGCATCGTACTACGCTTTGGTGCACTCGCGGTGGTTATTCCACAGGGGCGCCAGCCGCAACTTTTGTGTGTCGTCGCGGCTTAATAATAATGCTCTCTAGCTCTCTCTTATAAAACCCCCCACACATTTCCGGCTCGTGAAATTCAATTAATTGCTCGGAAATGTTTTCTATACGATCCGCCGCCGCCGCCAAGCTCGCGTCTTAATATAATTGAACGATAAATAGTCGCTGCTGCCGCTGCTCGCAGCTCTCGAAATCGCATTTCGAGCAGCAGCAACGATAAGAATACAATGGGGAAGAAGGACGACGACGACGACGACGACTCTGTATGTAGGGGAGAGAGGGGGAGGCAGCGTTTAATGCAATCTTCTCGGAACTATCTGCGCAGAAGATTGTCGTCGACGATCGTCGTCGTGCTTTCTTGTGCGAGCGGCGGCTCGTGCGGGAGTCTTGCTTGCTTGTGAGCGAGCTTGCAAGCTCGGAGGAGGAGGAGGAGATAGAAAGGCAAAAAGCGCTGATTGCTGCAGTTTAAATTTCTCTTATACTTACTTAACTTTGCGAGTAGAGCGAGAGAGAGGTGATATGTATCTATATCAGTCATAGGAAAGAACGAGAGATAGATAGATAGAGAGAGAGAGAGAGAAATGGGGGGAAATCTGAAAAATCAGCGAAGCAGTCAAAATAGGAACGACTCGGGTGCTTATACGACGAATAAGAAAGATCGTCTCGTGACGTGCGCACGTCTGGCAGAGCACTGGAGAGAGAGAGAGAGACGAAATAAGGAGAAATTCTCATCGTCAAAAGCTGGTGCTGCAGTAACAGTGGCGCGTGCAGCAGCAGCACAACGACGGCTATATTATAAGCGCGTATACGTATTTAAATCGCTGATGCAGCAAATGAAATTCGCTGTGAGCTCCGCTCGGTGGAGGAGGACGAGGGGTATATGTACGAGCTGGGCGTTTTTCTTTCGCTCGCTCCGTTAATAAGGCAAAATTTCAAAATCTCGACAAACTGATTGTCCGAGATTTTTCATTTTCTACGTGTACGAGAATGGGTACGCGACGCGGTGGAGGCACGTAGCTAGTACAGCTAGCTGCTATAGCTAGCTCTAAGCACGATGGCAAAAAAAAACTAATGGAAAAATTGCAGTAAAAGGCCAAGGACCTCCAAACCAAAATAGAGGAAGAGAGAGAGAAGCTTGTAATTCTCACTGCAATCTTGAGCAAGAAAGATCGATCGATCTCTCCACTCTCTCTCGCGAGCGGCGCACAGACTGTATGTAAGGTACTAATCAGTGAAATGAACGTCAAGATTGAGTGCTTTTCTCTCTCTCTCTCTCACAAGCTCGAAGCTTGCAGCAGCAGCGGCAGCCATCCAGACCATGTAATATATAGAGCAAGATTGAGCTCTGGGTGCGCGCGTGGAGAGAGTGAGAGGAGAGCCCGAAGAAAGAATGACGAGTGGAGAAGTGAGAGAGAAAGAGAGAGAAATTCAATCCTACGCGAGATTCCAATGTGACTAATGAACGAATTCATTGGCTTATATATGCTGATTCGCGACTTGAATTCTTCCGCACCGGTCCCCTCGTCGGAAAGCTTCTCTGGATCTGAAAATAATTCGATCAATCTTGATTTTTCTTTATCGCGCTCTCATTACCGAGCGTCGCTATATTGTTTACTAAAAAAAGGAAAGGCTTGACTCAACCCTGGTAGAAACGTTCAACACTTGACGCCTGGTTTACGGCTCGCGAAAGAGTTTTTTGGATGTAAAAGGGCTGATAGAACTGGACGTGATACTAATCGTAAGTGTAACTCTTTTTTCCACATTTCATAGCTGTATAATGCTCAATGTTGATTTTGCGATTTTATGACTCTCTTTTAACTTTGTATAATTCTTGAAAATAACGATTTGAACAAACTTTAAATAGTTATTTTTAATTTTCTACATTTGAAGTGTAACTCTCAATTTAATTTTAATACTATTTACTATTCTGTAGGGCCCCATTGAAGAAATCGAATGATTAAGCAAAGGATTACCGCTTTTCAGTATTTTTTAAATTAATTTGAATAAATCAATTAGTTGATTCAATTCAATTTTTTTGGTAACAATTATTATTTATTTTTGTTACCAACAATTATTATTCATTATTTTTTGATCGAGACTGCCGGGCTAGTAGAGTCATGAGTAAGATTTTATCATACAATTATTAATTTTACATGATTACTATTAAATCATTCTACTCAAGCTTAGTGTGTTTATCCTTAGAAAATAGTATATTACTGTCCTAGGCCGGTATGCTATTTTACATACCCCGTGGCCCGAAAATAGCAATATTCCGTTTAGTGCAGCAGCAGGAAAATTCTACTTTCGGGCCGCTGCGCTAAACGGAATATTGCTATTTTCGGGACACGGGATCTGTAAAATAGCATACCGGGCTATACCGGGAAAAAAGAAAGCCCCAGTGCACGTGCTAATCGACCTCGGCTTCGCCTCGGTCGCTTATTTCACGTGCCCTGGGACTTTTCTGTTTTTCCCGGCCTAGGGCAGTAATATACTATTCAGTTTGTCTGAATAGTTGTCGGAATATATTCGATTTCATTACTATCATAGCTGAGTAATAATTCAATCGCAAATTGAGATTGAACCTTCCCGAAATGAGAAAAAAAAGTATTTTGGAGTTAGACTCAAATTACAAGAATAAGACTGTCATACTTGCACTTATCTAATCTTTTGAAAAAAATTATTACAGAGATTTCAAGTTATTTATAAGTGTCGATTGCTTCGACTTAATATAATTATTTTGACTTTGACACTTGCAGATTTACAGATCTAGGTAGGCTTGCCATCTAGTGGCGGAGACTGAAAATAAAATAACCGAATTCGAAGTTTTTAAAAACTGGTACAAATTTATTGAAACAATTAAATTGTCAATTTCAGGTAATTTGAAGTACGCTTGATATTTATAAGACGATAGAAAATATAAAAATTTCCAGCAATAAGCCAACTAATGGTAATGTATTTTGAAGAATTTTAAATGATCAGTTTTATGGTCTTTAGGCCATCATTAATGTTGACCATTTCTGCAACACACTACGAACGCGTAAACAAATGTATTTTTATTCAAGCCCACGTTTTTTATACACACACGTGCGAATGCGTACATGTATAAGTCGAGCTAGCGAGCGACGCGATCCGCCTAGCTCAAAGAGAACCTAAACATAGGCACGACCAAAAGAAAAAGCTAAAAAGCACGGCAATATCTCGGTGTGGCTAGAGAGAGACGGGTAAAAAGCTCCGGTGTGTGTGTGTGTGCGGCGCGTCAGCAAACAGCAGCAGTAGCAGTAACACTATCTGTATCTGTATACATGTTTTCTCTATATGGCTGCTTTCTTCTTCTTCTTCTTCTTCTTCCTCTTCTTCTACTTCAGCTCGTTGTGTGCGTGTGCGTGTGTGTGTGTGTGTGTGTGTGTGTGTGTGTGTGTGTGTGTGTGTGTGTGTGTGTGTGTGTGTGTGTGTGTGTGTGTGTGTGTGTGTGTGTGTGTGTGGAGTATACGCCTTGCTCCAAGGAATTTCATTTCGCGAACCGTCGATAAGCTCGTTTCTACGAGCGCACTGCTACTAATACTACTACCACCCACCCACGCTACCCTGTGCTTGCTAGCTAGCTAGCTTGCTTGCAGCAGCGCGCGCGTGAGCTAGCAAGAAAGGCGCAGGAGTTATATACACGCCCCACTAGTTTGCTTCTAAATGAAAGACGAACTGACGACGTTTGTGCTGCGCTGTGTATACATATATACGCGAGCGCACGTGAATTCTTGCGTATTCGGAAGGATTCAAAGGCCGCGCGAAAATACCCTCCTCGGCTACAAAAGAGAGAGAGAGAAGAACACAGGTAAAAAACAAGAAAGAAGAAAAATGTTCGCGATGCGTACTTACGCGATCTTCGACACTTGTACCTACGAATTAAGCGCGCGCGCGGCGGACGCAAATTGATAAAAATCGCGCCCACGTGTGCCACACTACTGCGCGCGGGCAAAACTTTTGATAACGTCACGTATGTAACTGCCTTGGTCATTTCGTCTGCAAACTCTCGCTATTAAAAGCTTGGACGTTTTCGTCGTCGTCGTCGTTGCTGCTGCTGCTCAGTCGTTGTTTTACAACCCTACGCCCGCGCGTGCGGATGAGTATTGCCCTTTAACTCCGCTCTCGACGAAATCGTTGTTGTTGCGTATTATTTACCCTGCGGCATCTATATGTAGCTGCAATCGTACATATATATAGACTATATACGTAGGTGGGGGTGGCCTATGTACGTGCTTCAAACCATTCTATATTTCTTAATAACGGCCAGAAGCAATAACAAGTTTCGACGAGTCACGAGTCGTATCACCGAGTATGAGCTCGACGTGAGAGCTTCGTCTGGACCTGTGTGTGTGCGTGTGTGTATGTGTGTAAATACACGATACACGACTGCGTGCATGCGTGACGCGAAAGTCGATGCTCCGATACGTCAAACGGACGCGGTATCGTATAAATTGTGAAAATTTTCTGCTTGAAAATTCAAGTTAAATACGGAGGATACTGGACTTTGATGCGATTTCCAGGAGAACTTGAGTTTTTACTATCTGTAATCAAATATTAATAACAAGTAAGTACGTTAAGATTACTAAATTTTGCGAGCAAAACAATGGTTTTTACATGAAAATCGCTGTTACTTGATGCTCAAACTTTACTTTTTCTCTTTTGGGTATTAAGACTTAGGCCATACGCCAACTAGCTGTGATTTATGGACAAAAGGTAACTGAAAAAGCGTGAAATTTTCAACATGCTTACGTTAGATCTTTATACAAGAAGTGTCTTTTTTTAGCATGATGCGTTAAGTTTAATGCGAATATTACAATTGAATTTCATAACATCAGATCATTATTCAAGTTTCTCATTGGACGGCCGACTTATCCTGCCTGTGAACAATGAATTTTGACCAGCAAAACATTCCACAAACATCAACAGATCATGCGCGTTATGAGTAGAATAGAGTAAGAGTAGCAATGCGTAATGAGTGGAAATGCCGATTTTGTCAAAAGGTAAATCAGTCAATTCTAGAACAACACAACCTATCATCAAGTGAATGAATGAAAAATTGTCTTTTGTTTAATGCGCAAACTTTGCTTTTTCTCTTTTAGTTTAAAATAACTCAGCTATACGCCATCTAGCTGTTACTTATGAACTACTACATTCCCGAAAAATAATGTTGAAATACGTGGAATTTTTAACAAAAGCCTTGCCTGAGTCAATAAATGAAAAGTTTATTGTATTCTTTAAGCGCATAATGTGTTACTTTTCAAGGGAATATTATTATTGAATTTCATAAAATAACAGCAGAATTCAAATTTTTTTTAAATTTAAATTCTCGTATTTGTCAAGTTAATTATGCGGTATATTTACTGTAATTTCATTATTGGTACCTTTTCATTAATTATAGTATTTAATTATTAATATAATTTTATTTTTTTGTAATTTTATTTTTCACATAAAAAGCATTGATTTATAAATGTAACTTTTGTCATTCTAAAGCGAATATCGCTCGGTCGAATTTTTTTGTCGAAAGAATGCTGTAATCGCGATCACTGAGCGGGCTTAGTACAATGCGAAAGACGAGAAACAAGGATGGAGAGAGAGAGACAGACATACAGGAAACTTACAAGGAGCTTCTATAATCAAGATCGGAATATCTGCGATACCCGGGGCGCAAGAGGGCGCAAGGGTAAGAGGGGGCCTCTTACCCTCCCTCCAAGCCACCTATGTAATAATAGGCTTGACAGATAATTATAAGGTAGCGGTAGCATCAGTCCGGGGGTGAACTTTGTACACGACGTGGCTTGGACTATACGTACATATATAGTGGAGTATATACGTATGTATATATATGTAAGCGCGCGCCGCGATGGGTTATACGGCGAAGGGCCAACTTGGCCAATTACGAAGTTATCTGCGCGCCGCGTACATACATACATATATATGAAAACATGTACTGCTCCAAGTACTATAACGCGTCTCGAGCTCTCGTGCCCTCAACCTCTCAACCTCTCTTCTTTGCTCTTCCTCACCTCAAGTGCGAATCTTACAACATATTCGACGCTGTATATATATAGCGAAAGACTATAGATATATAATAGCTGTGTGTGTGTGTGTGTCGAGTGTACGCGTGGTTATAGGATCTCTGTCGAATATACACGAACAACTTCTCTGTTCTTCTTCCTTCCTTGACTCGCGTTGATCGACCGCGACCAAAGAGAAATTGCGAGGATAATGTTTAAAACATCGTTTTCTTGAAAACACCTGAAGTTATCGTGAGATTAATTGAGGAGAGAATTGAATTATTTGATAAAAACTATGCCGGGCAAAAAGAACTCGAATAATTTCTCCATTGCTTTGGAAGACGAATTAGCGATTCTCTGGTTCCGAAATTTCTCACGAAAAAGCCATTTTAAGTTGTTTTATAGGGCTGCGTGACCCGAGCCCGCTACGAGCACTTACAAGGATAACGCTTATATGCACGACTCGGTACCAACTGTTATTACCTCGGTGCAATCATAAACTTCCTTGAGTCAATGCGTGGGAGCTCGTTCGGTACGCTGTTAGAGCGGACTGCGAGTGTAGAAAATTTTTGGGGTATCGGTAGATTCGCGAGGGATATTTATTCTGGCCGGTGTTCGATCTTGCAGCAGTGCGAAGTATGGACAATGATGTTCGAGTGGCGCAAGTATAGACAGCAAAGTGAGAGCTGAAAAAGCTACACGCGTAATATCCAAATTATCCAATGATAGTTAGATAGTTGGATGTACGTACAGAGGAAAAAAACGTTTGACCTTGAAAGAGTGATAAATTCTAATATCAATCAAACGTTCAAACTTTATCTTCAATAAAATACCTGGAAATCGTTTATTATTTATTGAGCCGAAAAATATTCTCAATACATATATTTCGTACGTTCGATAATAACCATGCAATTTTTTCGCCGAATAACTTAAAAATAGAGAGGTTACATTGCCTATATTACTTTGAATTAAATAAATATTATTATTATAAAATCTGACCGCATAGCATGATTTTATTGTTACGACACAAAATTGTTGGTAAACTAATGCTATGAAATTTTAAGATCTTTTAAAGTTTTTGACAAAAGTCTTGGAAATGTATTAAAGAAGTAAAGAAAATTGATCGAATCAAATTGATCTTAAAATTTTACTTTTGAAGAGCGCACTCACTTCAAGAAATGACATCAACTACAACTATTGGTAATTTGAATCTACTTATTCAATTATATTTATAATTCCTCTTGCAGATTTTTACATAAGGACAGTCGCCATCTAGAGGCGAAGTTGTAATTAATTATGATTTCATTTTCATTAATTTCATGTACAGTTTGTGGAAAAAATGAATCCTTACTGATAAATTTTTAACGCTGATAAATAGTACGTAAAACTACCTCAAAAAAGTCAATATTGGTTACATTAATGTTTTATTTTCCATTTGAATCTGCATTTAATTTAAGATTTTTTTCATTAATGTGCGTAACGTTGAAGATTTTAATTGAAAATTAATGCTTTAATATTGATTCAATTTTTGTACTAATTTCTCAAAAAGCTTAAAAAAATTCCATGATCATTCATGTCATCTTCCGCCACTAGATGGCGAGCACATTTATCTGTAAAACTACAAGAGGCAAAGTGAAAATGACTGTATAAGTCACAGCACGGTTTTTAGAAATTTAATTGATCTCACTCTTGGTCTACGAAAAGAAAAACGCCCTATATTAATATTTTTAATTGTGTAGCATTTTACTATTCAATACGTTCACAATGCGACGAGATATTTTACAGTACTTATATCTAAGAAGGTTACGCGCTTTTTTATAAGGCCCAAGAATAAAGAAAAAGGGATAAATATCAAAAGTAGATAATTCGATTTTCTTCTTACGCGATAAGTATTACACGAGAATAATTGAAAAGTCAAATCTACAAGGCATTTTTCATTCTCGATCGAACGCGTGATTTTTTTCACTACACACCAACGGCGTAAATATGCGTACGGAGTTTTTTGCACGCGCACCTGCGCGTACGGATATTAAAAAACTTTTAATATTTCACTGCCTGCGCGAAAAGAAAGCCGCAAATATGTATCGCTCGCTCACGCGTTATACACGGCAGTCATTCGAAAAAATTCATTTTTACGCGCGTGGGTGGGTGGCGAAAAAAATAGGGATTTTAGAGGTGTATAACACGCGCGAACCTATACACAAATACAATGCAATATAGCGCAACGTCGTTCGCGCGGCTCTTCCGATCTCTCGCGCGGCAATATAACACTATATATATTCTGTGTACGATACAAAGCGCTACGTATTAAACGCGAGCTTGCGGCTGCTGCCTTGCCTGCCTCGTGCCTGGCGCCCGCCCACCCGCCTCGCTCGCGCGTTCTAGTATGTCAGTCTTTTCAAAGGAGAACTCGAGGATGCATCAAAGTATACAAGTCACGCCGATCGCTTCGTATTCTATCTATAGTATATATACCTGAGAAGGAGGAGGAGGAGGAGGAGGAGGAGCAGACCGTGCTTTGCTTCGAGCTTGCAGCACACACATACGCGAATGCACACACATACAGACTTATACTTAAACATAGGACTACTGAGAAATATACGTGCGTTGCCAAGGACTACGACATCGATCTCTTCTGTCTCGCTCTCGCTCTCTCTCACTCAAGCGAATAAATTTTCGCAGAATACACGTTTTCCACTGCATAATATATATAGATATATACTTTTATATATATATATATATATATATATACAAACCCATGTACACGCATACGCACACACACATACACAGATAGACAGACAGAGAAAGAGAAGAGTGAGAGAGAGAAGCTCTTGCGAGTCTTTCTTTTCTTGCTTTTAAGCTTGCCATTCAAACACACAACGCACATTTCGCACTCTTGATCTTCCTCTCGCTCGCTCCCTCTTTCTTCGCGCTTTTATTTATTTTTATTCTATTTTATTTATTTTTTTTTCGTGTGCCTTTCTCCTCTTTGCGCAGCTCGTCCTTTTCACCTGGTATGCACATATACACGAAGTACCATTACTATTTTACGCTTTATTTTCTCTAGCATCAATAGCGCATGTACATAATAGTCGTCGATGGAGTATATACCACGCGAGACCGATCGACGCTCGCGTAAGACCCCCATTGGTATAGTAGTATCTTCTTGGTAACATCTGGAAAGCTGCACTAGCCTCTCGATAGACACTCACACAGAATGCTACAAATGCTCGAGAGACATTTTTTGTCCTCACGCATATTTTTTTTTTTTTTTTTTATTTGTAAAATTGTCGTTTCCCTCTCGTTATCCGAGCTTTCATTCGTATTACACGTGAATATCGTAATATATTTTATGTATATCATATATATAATCGCATCTCAGAGGGGGTGCGCATCATAATTAATTCCTCGGATAAAGATAATTAGCATAATGCGCGGCTGAGGATCGTCGACTTCTCTCTGCCTCGTATAAACTATATACGAGCGTTTGTATATAACCGTAAGTACGTTGGGCTTGTGCTGCTGCTGCTGTGTATATATCTGCGCGCAAGCAAGTCTTTGGCTCTTGTTGTTGTAGCTGCTGCTGCTGTCGCTACTGTTTGGCTCGCGCAGAAGAGGCGTAAATTACGCGTTAATTGTAATTTATTATAGCTAGCTAGAATATACCCCCCCTCTCCTTGCACACTCTTCGCTTTGCAGACTGCTTTCGTCTCTCTTTTCTCTCTCTCTTTCCAGCATCATTCTATGTTAATTATGAGAGTTGGCAGGCTTGCTTTCTCTCTCGTTCTCTCTCTCGCGCTCTCTCTTGCCTCAAGCCAAAGCTATTCATCTCAGAGCTTATACGACTAGCTGCTGCTGCTTCAGTCCTGTATACTCCGTTGCGGTGGTATACGTTTATAGTATATACAGCACGCACCACTGGCCGCAGGCACAGAGACTCGATACATATGCCGCAACTGCGAGTGTGTGTGTGTGTGTGCGAGTCCGAGAGCCTCCACGACTACGACGACGACGTCACATATTTAAACGCACACACATACACGTGCGCAAGCGTGCGCGATTTACGAGCTTTAGCTGTCCTCTGACATTTTAACGCGTATGCTCGAGCTCCTAAATATAAATATTCTCGTCCTATACGCGCACCACACAGCAGCAGCTCTCCTATATACTTTTTTCCATATCGCTTTTGTTGTTTTTATCGCTTTTTCCATGCGAGAGGAGTCCCTATAGGCGTGTGATGCGTGAGCGCGCGAATACATGTACCGCTGCCAACGCGCGTACATACATATAGGCCGTAACACACACGATGCTGCTGCAAGCTCTCGCAAGCTCGCAAGCTCGGTTGCGCGCATACACGTATAGTAGTATATAATACATGATATAACACGCCTGCGCTTGCGAAAGAGAGAGAGAGAGAGAGACTTTGGCGAATCATCAAACTGTGTGTGTTAGTGGGTGTGTGCGTGAGAGCGCGATGTTACGTGCGATTTTACGCTCCGATGGGAAATTTCCCCGGATAAAAATTGGTTAGATGCTTCCGGGCGCGCGCGGAGGCAGAGGCGGAGGTGGAGGCGAAGTTAGCTACATACATAGCTATATCCTACACATACTATACCTACGTAGTATATCCTACGGCGCACTATACGGCGTTGTTATGTACGATAGATCATACGTGAAATTTCATCTACGCCGGATAAACATTCGATTTTCTTGCTATATGCTTTTTTTTTTTTTTACAATGCGGCGTGTGTGAGAGGATACGCCTATACGTATACCGTGCATAGACGTATCACGAGCGATCGATTTCGCATCGAGGCAAGAAAACTAATTCGCGTGATTTGCGCCGGTGGAAATTCGTAAATACAGACGAGCACGTATATCGAGAGACAAGACGAGTGGAAAGAGGAATTTTGTAGCTCTCTCGTTGCCGCGCGCGTGTCTCTATGTTATAATTTACAAAAATACATACCGCGACTGCATTCGTCGAACGGTGGTTACTTTATATTTATTTTGTTCGTCGTCTTGCTTCTTCGTTTCCTTCTTCTACGTTCCGCTCTCCTTTTTTTCATTTTAACCTTCCTCCACGACGTCGGTGAGTTATAATGCGTTCTGCACGAGTTCGACTTCCTTTTGCCATGGTCGACGGTGGCAGCGGCAGCGGCGGGCTAAAAGGAATTTTTTTTCGTCAATGACACTGTAGTATACGTGCTAGAACTTCTTGAATCGAGACAGAGAGCGACGTTTCAGCGATGCGAGCGGGCAGGGGGTATAGGTAGGAAGAGGTATGGTTAAAAAGAGACTACGTCGAGGACGAAGACGACGAGGAAGAAGAAGAAGAAGAAGAAGAAGAAAATCTTTGACCTCTCTCTTTTTCGCCGAACCGGTGTGTCAGTCAGTCAGTATATATATCGATATCGGTTTTGCGGAGGTTGGATACGTCATTGAAATCCTCCACCACGCCAAAATACATCGGCGGCAAGTATTTCACTTTGAGCAAATATTTTTCATTGAAATGTCATTTCGTACGTCAACGCACACACACTAGTGCCCTGAAATTTTTCGTCGTCGAGCTCGCCACACACGAGATTGGCGAAAAAAAAATTAAAGCTCCAATACCGCTACATCTCTCGTTCTCATTTTCATCAATCTGCTGCTGCTGCTGCTGCTGCTGCTGCTGTTACCGGAGGAAGAGTGACGAGCTAGTGGTGAGAAATCGGCAGCTATATAAAACAACGAGAGAGCGAAACGTCGGGATCGTCTCCTCCTATATTATATAGGATAGAGAAACGAGCTGTATGTGAGAGGGTGTCGCGATAAATATATGTATCTCGTTTCGTTTTGTAGAGACGAGTAGTAGAGAGAGCATGATAAATCTCCAAGAGAATGAGAGAGCTAGAGAGAGCCTGAAAAAGAGAGAGAGAGAGAGAGAGAGAGAGGCAGACTCGAATCAGAGAACAGGAAGCTTCCTGTATTGGCGGTGTCGGAATGTCACAGCAGCAGCGGTAGCAGCATCGAGAGAGAGAGAGAGAGAGAGAGAGAGAGAGAAAGTATTTCCTATATATCGAGTCTCCCTGTACGTGTGCACACAAGTAGTATCACACAAAGAGACTCGAAGCCGAGACTGTCGCACGAACGCGTCGCTTGGCTCTCCGGCTCTGTACTATACTGCTGCTTCTTCTTTCGCTCGAAGCTCGTGCGTCTGTGTGGGTATGAATATGTGTATACATACATACATACACACGCCACTGAGCACGCAACTTTGAATTCCGTCTGCCGTCGATGGGGCGAACGCGAGTACCCCCCGTGCACGCGCGCTCGGTGCAGCTTGCAGCTTGCAGGCGCAGTACAGTGTCTCGCTGAACAAAAGAGGAGCCTTGGCATACCTAATCCCAATCGCTATATTGTCATTGTTAGCTGCGGCGTACCGTCTCTCTCTCTCTGTCTCTTCCTCTCTCTCTCTCTCTCTTTCTCGACTGATGCCGCGTGATTTTTCTTCCGATTTCGGAACCTTCCTTGATCCATCAATAGGCTCTTTTCTCCCCTCGCTCATTGATTCCATTCAGGAATGCGTACCAACGTTATATATTACATCAACCAGCAGCAGCAACAGCAGCGTCAAATAGTAATTAGCATTCGTTGAATTTTTCCCTTCGAAGTCTCGCGGGTATTATCCTCTCCCCCTGCGCCTTCGATGTATTTAATTTACAGCCGAAGCGCGGGCACGAATAGCCACCGCCTCGCACAGCGTATAATACGTTTTAATACGTTAATATCAACGCGCGAAGCAACGCTTCGCACGGGGTTCTTATCGCGAGAAAACTGACTTCCTCATCTCGCACGTCCGCGTCCGAAGCGCCTGGGTAATCGAAAAGAGCGACGCTCGCGCCCGAGAGCGCGGTATTACTCTCGGGAAATATACTTTTGCTACTCGTTTTTCTTCTTCTCTCTCATCCGCGCGCGCGCGCGCGCATTGGGTCGGACAAGCCGAAGAAATACACGTGTATATATAGGGTACATTTGCCATTGAGCTGAGAGAGAATCGCTTGTGCGCGCAAAGAGAGAGAGAGAGAGAGACGGAAGAACCGACTACATTCATTACCAGTAAACCTCTCTCTCACCCCCTCTACCACCCCCTTACTGCTATACTTTCTACCGCTGTAGATCAATCTCATTTGATGTTTTCCTAGACTTCTTTTTTTTCTCTATACTTTTTCTCGCGCTGGAGTGTGCACCTCCTGAGCGCGGCAACGCGTACCACTTTTCTCTAACGCCTCTCTTCATTTCTGCGGCTGCAGCAGCAGCAGGGAGCCCTCAAGCTGTTGCCAATAGCCCCGGTGGCTTTTCTCAAATGAGATTTTCTGTATTTTTTCATTTGACTCTTTATACATTCAAACGTATAGCATCTATAGCTCTGGACTTTCTCTCTCTCTCCCTTCAGGATAGCTCGCTCGAATCGAGTCAAGCTACGTCCTGTGTCGCACTCTGCGCTCCGCGCGTACCTTTCAAATGCCATAGTATACGTCCCATCCGACACTTCTGCGGGTTCGCTCGCTCGCTCGTCGGTCAAATTTTTTATTTTATTCCTCGCTGCCTTATTTTCATTCAATTTGTGTAATTTAAATTTAACATCCTGCCCTGAAGTTTCTCTCTTTCTCATACTACTGCTCGTACCTCGATAAGAAATTCAATTATACGTTGATAATTGCGGCTGCGATACGTCGTCGTCGTCGTCGTCGTAGTAGTAGCGCGCGAGAATTGTAATCGACATCCTGAAAAGTAAATAGCCTGTTAAAATACGCGTAGCTAATAGTAGTAGTAGCTGTCGTCGAACTTGCAGGCGAAAATTTGCCAATGGTGTGGCGCAGCACACAATAGTTGCAGCGCACAGCCGTGCGGCTGCTGCGTTCAACGCGGATCCTGAGCTTTTTCTCTTACGTGCGCATATATACGTAATACGCTAGGTTTCACCCGCACAGTATAAAGTTCACCGTGCGTTGCTAAAAGCAAATAGCTGTACCCGATCGGATCCGGCGGAGGTGTGTGTGTGTGTGTGTGTGAGCGAGCGTAGGAATAAAAAAAAAAGAGGAGAAAACAGAAAAAAAAATCTAGTGTCGACGGAAAAAGCAGAAGCAGTAGCGGATCCAGCCAGATGGAAAGCGAGAAGAAGAGAGGGGGAGGGCGAGGGAGGTTGAGTGAGAGAGGAGAGAAGAGATTCTCTGATGGGTGACAGGCGGACAGCTCTTGTCTGGAAAATCTCGATTTTTCGCGCCGCCATCGCGCGCGCGCTGCACACGTGGGGTATATAAAGCACAGTTGTTCGTGTGCTCGACTACTACTACCACTATACAACGCGGCGCGCATATAAGCATCGTACAGAGAGAGAGAGAGAGAGAGAATGTTCGAAATACGCGGACAAAAGAGGACTTGCGGCGGCTGGTGCGGCAGCAGTGCAAGCTCGCAAGCTCGCAAGCTCTTTTCGAGAGTGAGAGACTTGTAGAGAGAGAGATCCCTCTTTCCCCCACGAGTATTCAAATATTGTACGTACTAGTGGTGGTTGAGGCAGCCTCGAAGCTACGACGATGTCGCCTCGTAGTTGCACGCGACAAGGAATACTATATTACGACCAGCAGCTGTGTGTATATATATCGTATACGTGTATAGCCGCTGTCTACCTTATATGCAGCCAAGCTCCACAACATTTCGCATATATATACACGCTACACTTATCCCGATGGTGTATAATGCGAACTTGGTTTTCTCGATTTGCCTTCTGCCTTCTGCCGTCTGCTGCTGCTGCTGCCTGCCTTCCAGTCCCTGAGAGCTTTGCTATTTACACTCTTAGCGCTCGCGAGCTNCCAACGACTCGGTGCACCAGCTGATATATATGCAACGCACTCGACTCTCTCTTACCACTACTGCCTGCGAGACGCGTACATAATAATATATAGTATAAGATATTCTCACTCGTACTTCTTCTTCTTCTTCTTCTTCTTCTTCTTCTTGGATGCGCCAGTAGCGCGACGCATTTTACTCACTCGCGACGTCTCGACTTTCCACCGCGTCGTGTCCCTTTGGTTGTTGGCTGTTGCGGTGGAGAGTACGTACACGTATATATGTATTTGTTGCGTCTGACAGCTGCAGCAGCAGAGACGCTCTGCATCGAGATGCTGAATACTAATGCAAGATATCAATATAAGATATCTTGATTTTTTGTGCTGCTAGCTCGAGTTCGCTGCTAGCTGCTACTCTCGTAATAATGATGCAGTCGAGTGTTAATACACACTTTCGTATGCACATGGACGAGCGTAGCAAAGGTTCGTCTCGATCTGTTTCGAGAGTTGTTGTGCCAACTACTACTACTACTACTACTACTACTACTACTACTACTACATAGGCAACTTCTACTTCCTCCACTGCATCCACACAGACTGTTATGTGTGCAGTAGAATAACGTATATTGGTAAAACTCACCTCTATACTATAAGCTGCTGCTCGCCATGTCCAGTGTATACCGTACCTACGCAAGCCCCCGTAGAACACGGCCGATTAACTTCTGCTGCTTCTGCTGCTGCTACCTCACACACACACACACGTATAAGCGTGTGCGAGGGGTGGGCACCGGCTCTTAATGCATTGCTCCAAATGTAGGGCGTGATAAATTTGAAACTATTAGCGGTGGTGGTGGCGGTGGCGGAGGCGCAAGACAACGACCAGCTCGTTTTACGAATTTACTCTCGCTCGCGCGAGCGTTTGTGTGTACATAGTATAGAGAGTAGAGTCCATGCGCGCGCGACTATATCTACCTGCGCTCGTGTACACCATATATACACGCAGCGACGCGCGCCGCTTTGTTCGCGGAAACTGTCTCGCCGCGTATACCGGTACTGCAATTCTCTTTTGCTCTTTCTAGCTCTCTCTCTCTCTCTCTCTAACGAGCGATTACACATTTTCCGAATGCATAAATTTCATTGTCTTACTCACGCGCAGGCGAATAATATGTGGAATCGTTTTATCCCATTTTATACTTACGGTTATACCGTAAGACACTCACGGTTATACGCCTGTATTATAATTTAGCTCGCGCGAAATCGAGGAAAATACATAATACAAGCGTTTGTATCTGTGTATGCGTGTGCACGTGTGTGTGCACGGATGCGGTATATCGGCTGCAGCGCGAAGCTATAAATACAGAAGCGCGAGGGGATGCGGCTTTTCCCTCGACAGCGATATACTTATCTCTCTCTTCCTCTTCCTCTCTATCAACTTCAACATTTGGCATTGACTCTATTGCTCTTTCTCGCTCTGCGTATCGATATGTATTGCGCGCCTGTATGTATACGTGCTCAATATGTCAGTCTGTAAGTGTATCGGCGGGATATGCATCTTTTTCTTTCGTCGATATTCAATCTTTATATATAAGAGATATATACGTATTATGCTTCCTTCCTCCGCTTCCACTTGTCGTTGTTGTTGTTGTTGTTTTTTTCTCGTTTACATCATCGCGCGCGAGAGAGGATACATCGATCAAACTGCGTATTACATCGGAGCGCGCGAGCTTATAAAGTTTCGCTTTATCACGGGGAGCGATACGAACAACGTCTCTCTCGATGACGAGCTTCGTGGTGTACTTTCGACGCGCCTTATTTACTCTCGAAGTAGCACAGATGTATTGAGCATCTGAGCGAATTCTCCTTGTACAAACAATTTTTGGCCAATTAAGAGTTTCACAAACGTCGGCAGACCACACGCAATGAATGGGAGTGACGAAATGTCCGAAAAATACAGTACTTATAATTATATAAATTTGCTCTTACTTAATGTAAAGACTTTGCCTTTTCTCTTTTGATTAACGTGAAATTAGCGATACGCCATCTAGCCATAACCCGCGAACGAGCCACTTCGCGAACGCGCTGTCGACTGCAAATTACGCGAGATGATCGCGGGGTCTGCAGAAGATCCTTTATCCTTCTCGGTCGAAAGTATCGACATGGAAGGAAATAGCTCCGTCGTCGGAGCAGCTCGGCTGTTACTGGCATACAACTCGTTCACTGTTTCAGTGTAACGATGATCATAAGCGTATTTTCTGTATTCTTACTTATTCGAAAAAAGTGCGGGTATTTATGTTTAGAGGGTATGATTCTATTAGAACACTTCAACACTACAATTGTAAAATTTATAAAAAGATTTAGAATAAAATGATTAAAAAACAACTCTTACTTAATGTGAAAACTTTGTCTTTTCTCATTGGGTTTCTGGATATTCAATCACACGCCTTATAGCGTTAACTTATGAACTGCTACGTTCTGTATACGAAAGAATTCTTATTAGATAAAAATTTAAAATTTAGGTCTTACTTAATGCAAACATTTTCCTTTTTACTTTTGGTTTCCGAAAATTCGGCCATACGCCATCTAGCAATATTTTATGAGAACTTACGAGCCTAAAGAAAAAGAGTTAAAGTACGCGAGCTTTCAACACACTTCGTGCCTGAGTTCATATTAAATCAAATTTTTACATTTTCACAGAACAGTGCGTTGCTTTTAATACAAGAATTGTACTAAATTTTCACAAAATAATAGCACTGTTCACGTCTTTACTTCAAAAATAACGTATTGGTCAAGTGAATACGCTTTACATTTGTTTTAATTGTAATACTATTAGTATAACTTCGTGAATTTCGTATAAAAATAGAGGTTTTTAAGAGTAATTTTTGTAATTTTAAGTTATAATGTGAAAGTTGAATAGTATGGTACGAATATTTATTAAAAGTATTTGAAATTTACGGATAATTTTTACATTTTTACATAATTTTTACATAATTTTTCGTCGATAGAATAAATACATTTTATTGAACATCCCTTCTAGATGCTAGATAATGATTGGCAGACTTTATCTTATTTATAGACCACGATAAATGACCGATTTTGTTACGCAACGGAAGATAAATTATTCTCATGATCCATGCACGAAAACAAATGGCGCATGCCCAAAGTGAATTCATTTCGCGCATTATAGCAAAAACGAAGTTCATTCGGTTAAATTATATTTCAAAAGACAAAGCTTAACTAATTAAAAATGCTTTGTTGATTTTACCACATTGAACACACATATACACGCGTAAAGCACATTATTATAAAAAAGCGCACGAGCCGAGAGAGCACTTAATTATTTCTCTTTGAATTGTTAGGAAAAGTGCCGGTTTATTGTTCTTTATCTTTTTTGCAGTCAGTTTACGGGAGTGACTACTCCTGCCGAGCTTTTTCTCCCTGCGAAGTTAAAATGAATTCCCGAAATTAAAAATTATTTCGTTTCGTTAAACTCGCGCTGTGTGTGTGAGTACCTCTTGTTTGCGCTTTTACATCGGGCCGAACGTAAAGAAAAAAGTTTTGTTTACCCCAAAATCCGTGCGCGAATACAAGCACGACGTTATGGAAATTAATTTTTTATTTATTTCGCTCGCGCGGTAAAAAAGCATCAGCAGCGACGGTGGCAGTAGTGACGGCGACGATACGGATTTACAAAGACGAACAAAAATAAATAAATAGAAAAGATAGCGTATATAGTCAACGGTGAAAAAGAGGGACTATTGAGTGATTCCGTGAATGTGTACATGTCCGTGTTTATATATAGAGAGAGAATGAGAGAAAAAAGCTCGGAGCAGCGAATCGCTTTGAGAAATCTTCGAAAAGGACTTTCTTTTATTTGTGTGTGCGCAAGTGTATGGGTATATAGAAGAGTCGCTATGCCGGTGAGCTTTTCTCTGTATACAACATCAGTGGGAGCCTCTTAGTACGTTGCTTTTCTCCTCGGTCAATTTCTTTGAACTTTCTCACTCGCTGTTTTATATATATTGTATATATGTTCGCGTGTAAGTGTTTGTATATACCTACGTACCCTACGTATACCTACCACCACCCCCCGTTAGAATTACTAAAAGTGCGGTAGTCTATTTATGCTGCGAGTCGCATTCAAGTGCCGCAGATAGGTAAGCAGTCGTAGTAGTAGTAGTCAGCTGGATGTTCGACTCAAGTTCGCGCTTCGGTACGTAGTGCGGCGGAAAAGATCGTGTGATGCCTTTATGCGCACCTTTGGTGCGCGCGTGTGGCAGGGCCGACTACAGCTGCGTAATTTCGAGCTTCTCTATTTAAAAATATTCTCCCCTTCATCGACACTCGCAGCAGCGTACGCAGAAAAAAGTGAATATTATACCCGCGCAGTTTCTACCGTTATTAATTGGCATTCGCGCACTTTGAGAGCTTCGAAAGCATTACGAGTCTGGACAGCTGAATGTACTAACACATAAGTATAATTTAGGCTCGATTCGATGATTATATCAGATTTCTCTGTTTGACATTTCTGAAAAATGTAGTATATTTCTCAACGGGTGCAATTATGGTTTTTTTTTAGCAAAATCAGGGATTACAGTAACGAGTTTTTTTCAAAAAGCCACGTCTGTGCCAGTTGATGATATTATTTTTGCCTACGAAAAACTAAAATTAGCTGCAAAGTTGCATATTTTAGGCTAGAGTGGTAAAAAAAAAAATTATATGTACACGTCGTATCAACGCAATTATCCTGTGAAATTTAAAAATAAATTTTAAATAATCCAATGTCTCTCCGCCTCGTTTAGTAAAAGTAAACACAAAAGCCCCGTTAATTAATTCTGTGCTGTAATTGATATTTAATTTTTATGTCACATGGATTGACTTCTTTCTACTGCCTAGCAGGCACACACATTGACGCTTTTTTCCAAAAATACGATGAAAACTTTTGAAATCATAGATAAAAACAAATTAGAGTTATAATTCTACGCTCAATACATATTATATGGAAATTTTCCTCTGATACGTTAGTGAGCATCCTCGTTATTGAGCAAAACATCAAATAGTACTTAACCCACCACTAGATGGCGCGTGTCTGAATTATCGTTAATCGCAAGAGGAAAAGCAAAGTTTTAGGATAAAGGGTCTTCTGTCCAAAAATATATTGCTCTCTTCTTTGCCATCTTGCCAAAAATGAATCTCTGCCCTAATATTGTATGCTCATAGAGCAGAGAAAAAGATGAAATTTCACCAAGCAAGAGACCTCTGGGTCTCTTCGATTGGGCTCCTCATAGGTTCAACGACGAACTTGAGAAATTGATTTATTCCTCAAAAATCGATATAGTTTTGTGATGAAATTGTTAAATTTATTTTTTTACGTTTTCAGTTTCATTTCGTCGTTTTTCTTCCTCTTTGCGTCTTTCGATCGGTCCCAAATCCAGCCCTGTTATATTGTATTTTTTGACCAGTGTTTCTAAAGCATTCGCGTTCGCCGAAACTGACTGTGGCTTGCTCGCCGGTGCCCCTTGACCTTCCTGCTCCTCGTCCTCCTAGTCCTCCTCCCCGTCTTCCTCTTCCTCCTCGCCATCGTCGTCTCCATCTTCTAACTGCTCGTCCTCGTCCTCGTCCTCGTCGCGTGCCTCTTTCGCTCCTGCTTTCACTCCCAGATCTTCAATGACCACGAACTCGGAAGGATTGATAAAATCTTCCCTCGGAAATCGGTACAGGCGTCCCGGGAACCATTGCTTTTTTATCTGTCGGTTTAGGATGCAACAGTTCCGGTTCGTGTTCTTTGCGTCCTTTACTTTTCCACTGCGGAGAAGTTGCGACTTCAGTGGATCGAGACGAGCCGTCATTCGCTTTGGCCCGCTTTGAAGACAGACCTGGTTCTGGATCTTCGGGTGCCGGTACAATTGCGTCTTCCAATTCTTGGAAGTCCATCAATATTTGTTTAACAATGTCGGGCGTGGAATAGTTCAACAGCGTTCGAGATTGTTCTTCACTTGGTACTAACATGGGACCTACGACATTGTTGATCACTTCTTGAGCTGGCACAGCGGCATTGCGCGGTTGCAAGACCGACACCACTTGATTTTCATCGCTAAAAAAGTAGGAAAATGAATTAATTCGCTATTTTTACTAAAGAAAAATAACAATTTAATAAGTCTTAACTTACTTTGTGACCAATATGCGTCCCCTTACGGGATTCGCTGGAATAGGCTGCGGCTCTTCGTAATCCGTTTGCAGTACATCCGAAGGATCACGATGATTCAGAACTTCCGTAGCGTCATCACGTTCGATTGGTACGTCGCTAACGTCGGAACGTGCATCTTTGTTGTCGCAATTTGCTGCAGCAGCATTTTCTTCGGCTCTCGGTGGTCCACCCTGCGGCTCAACTACATTCTCAACCAACCATTCGTTTTCGTTCGGTAGGCCAAAAACGAAAGCACGTTGATTGACGACAATTGGCATATCGCAACTTGGAGCGCGATTAAAGCCATCTATGTAAAAATGATTTCTCATTTTGAAAGTTCGGTGTCCAATAAGTATCGACTTAGAAAAAAAAAGAAAAAAATTAGGTATCGAAATTTAATTTTTTAAATCGTTAAAAACTATTTGATATGGAAATGATTTACAAACGGAATTTTACAAGTATAAATTTGGACTTGTGAAAATAAACAAAAAAAATTATGCCTAAAAGTTTAAACGCGAGTTGATGTGCTTCTTGCGTGGCGAACGAACGACTGAAGTTGGCGCGCTCCGCGAGGCCCTTTATATAGGCGGTGTTGGAAACAAAAGAGGAGGGGGGGATACGTGGTGGGGACAGCGCAGACAAGCGACTGGCGCTGCATTAGGTAAACTGGGTGGGGGCAAAGGTAATACGACGCGAGCTTGAGCGTCGGGCGCAAGAGTCGGCCGGCACTCTCGCCGGGAGAGGAATGCGGCGGCAATACGCGTAATTGAGGGCATTCCTTGCCTTCTTGGTCAGACATATCATCGCCGTTCTCCCCATCGTGACGTAGAAGACAAATTTTAGTCCTGCTACGACATGGTGAGCAGCGATGGGCCGGTGATTGACGGTCCGTATGGAAAATGTGGTCGGTATTCTGATGTATATCACTTTTTCACTGCACTCGCGAGGACTAGATGTTGACTCTTTCGTGTCAGCGAAACAACTGACTCTGTACAGGTTACGTTTGAGCTACCTTCCGTAGATTGGCGTGACGTGCGCCATCTAATTGATCGTCATCTGTTTCGTCACGGTTTTCGTTATTTTTTTTACCATATTTTTCAAATGTAGTGCGTTCCGCCTCTGTGGCGTCCTGCAATAATATTTTAAGTAATAAAATTTCGGTCTATCATTGTTTTAGATAATATTAGCAGTTTCAAGTTTTCTATTTCTTTTTTGTAGTATATGATCTTGGTATTTAATGAGCGAACAAGTTTATTTTTTTTCGCTAAATCTTTTCTCCTGTTTTTTAATTTTGCTCTCAACTTATCAACGTTTTCTGAATTTTCGTTATCGGATAGGTACTAAAGGCAGAGAAAAAAGTATTTTTAATACATTTAAAATCTATATGTAATGAATCATTACTAATGACATTACTCACAACATTATAATCCTCATTATCCTGAGGTCGTTTTTTTACTCGCTGGGTTGTTGTTGGTAGAGTTGTGGCTGTAATTGTTGGTAGAAATGTGGTTGATAGAGCTGTAGGTGTTGATAATTTTGGTGATAAAATTTTTGCTGTGCTACATATACGTATAAATTTACGATTGCGTGTGTGACTGCGTAATACAGGAGACCCTCGTTATACGCGGGGGTTGCGTTCCTAAAAAGTACCGCGTATAACAAAACCGCGGATAATAAGACCTTGCTCTTATGGGAAAGAGGGGGTTACGTTCCACGACCTCGAGAAAGCACAGTTTATATGTACATTTTACCTGCAAATAAACGTATTTGTTGAGTAATTTATCTATTAATATATGTTTATTTATATTTACAACACATATATGCAATTACATGTTTAATTTTTAAAGTAATCGGTTAATTTTTTCTGCTTTGCTCGTCTCAAAATATCTTTATGCATTTCTTCATAAATTTGTGCAGCTAAATCACAGTAGTGTTTGAAAGTCGAGC
>CACVKI010137244.1:0-17346 GCA_902732785.1 Trichogramma evanescens | reverse complement strand
TGTATACGTTCAAACGTTTCCAGAGCTCACTCTGTACGCATATATTCAGATACATGTTTAGACGCCATAAGGTTATCATTAATATAAACTATTATTATAGATTCGGACCTACAAAGTCCGAACGCAATTCGACAACAAAGTCGAAACACGGCCCGATGCGAGCCTCCGTGCGAGCCATGCGTGATGTAAACAAGCCAGCAGCCGCCTCTCCTCTAGCGCCGAGCGGCTGCCGAGCTCTGCACCGTCTGCCCCCACCGCTGCCGCACAGAATTTTTTAGTTTTTTCGATATTGTCGACAATTTTGCACTCACACTTGAACATGTTATAGTGCATGTCGATGTAAAATTTCACGAGGAATCGATTGGTGTAATCCATTTTCTCGCATCTTGCATAGATCGCGAGATATAAGCAAAAAACACTTTCACCCTCGATTTTCACCCTGAACCCGGGGGTTGAGGTGAAAAAAAATGTCATATTCGGATTCCTGAGGGTCGAAAACATAAAGTAATGCATCGTTTGCAAAGTCCTGCACCATTGCAGTTTCCCGGCTATTTTTCCTGGACTAGTCGGCCTAGCGCGCGAATTACGATCGAATTTCTCGAGAAGTCCGGCGGTATAGGCGCAAGTACGCACGCACGCGCGAGGTCTTTTTCATTCCTCAATCAGAAAAACACGAGTACGCATTCACGCACACTTATATTAGTGCGCACGCAGTTGTAGTAGCTAGCCGCGCTTTCCTTTGTTCTAACTGCACGCGCGCAGCGCCCAGAGCACAGTAGGCCGAGAATAATACGGAACTTTTTATATTGTACGAATGTGTGCTGCGCGTAAATGTGGGTAGGCGATATGTAATCCAGGAAAATTGGGCCAAGAGCGCGAGGTGCGCGCGTCAACGTGCATACGATTGTATACGCGTATGTGTGTGTGCGTCTGCATAACAGAGCGCAGTATAGTTCATCAAATGTGTACAATACACTACTATAGTGGAAGAGGCTCGCTCCTAGCGCAGTGCGTTTCGCATTTTCACTTTCCAGCTCTGCGTTATATTATGGAGCTTCGAGCGCTTACGTACGTTACGGTGCGAGTATATAGCCCATTTAAACGTATATTAACAATGAAAATACATAAAATATATACACGCGGACGCAATCGTTATTAGTTGTTGTTTTTTTTTATGCTGCCGCCGACCAAAGAGGCCCATCGTATACACGTGTGTGTGTAATAATGCTGCAACAACGGGCCGAGCCGCAAAAGTAAAAGTATATATTTTGCTATCGCCGAGACTCCGAAGGTTAAGACGTCGATTATTATAACATCACCGAGTTGATGAAAGAAAGAAAAAAAAGTTCGCTCCATCGATCATCGACCAACTGACCCTTATATTATCCTTGCTCGACGAAGGCGCATACGCAAATTTTATATTAACGCACACGTGCCGCGTGCTTCGCGCGAGATATGGATCGGACGCATGACTCCTTTTTTTTTCTCTCGCGCCGCCGCTACCACTGCCCGTATTATCGCAATGACATAATGCGTGCGGTGCGCGCGCGAGTTTCGTATTTTACAATCATGCCGGCGCGCCAAGTGGCGGCACATAATATAATCCGCATCGAATCTCGCAAACTTTTCTATATATATAATATAAAAGCCCGAGCGCCGAGCCGACCTGGAGCGCGTAAAAGAGCTCGAACGAACGATAATGCCACGCACCACATGCACCATAAACATTGCGCAATAATAATGCATTAAACTCGGCGCGTTAAGCCATAATATAGACGCGCGCGCGCGTATATAATAACAATAACGATAAAACGTAAAAATAAAAGTAATAAAAAAAAAGTTAGCCATACAGATATAGGATAATAATGAGGCGAAAATCAGTCGCGGGTTAAACGCGTGGAAATACCAATATAATAATATAAGAGAGGCAGGTACGCCTCTACGTGGCGCGTGAAAATTAATGAACGGCAAAAATGAACATTATGCTCGATCGCCGAGTAAGCGCAAGCTTAGATAAATTATGCATTATGTATATCGAGATATTTGATTTATCTCACTTGACTGTGCCGCGGCGCGTATTATATCGCGTATTTTAATTTTAACGCCGGTGCTTTACAAACAACGACACATATAATATATAATGCACGCGCATTTGCATTTTAAGATGAATATTTTTACTACGGCCGATGCGATGCAGCATAAGTGAATTGATTCCTTTGCGTGGGCGTACCCATACGTACACGTATAAACGTTTTATATACACGACGTGCATCGCGCGGCGGGCTATTGTAACGCCATCGTTGTACAGAGAGTACGCTGCGTATTTTACGTAATTCTGGCTGGTTGTTGAATATAGGCACTGGCAGAGAGCAACATCGCGATTCTGCTGCGCGTACGAGCGTTAAGCGCGTGCAAAAAAGTGCAATACATAAAGAAGGAGATGCAGCGCAGAGGATTTGGAAAGTGCCGAATATTTTTCGTTACTTTTAATTTCTTGGCTTTTACGATGCACTCTCAAGTTGCAAGTCCGCATACAAAACGCATTACAATGCATATCCGTAAGCGTTAAAGGGAGGGAGAGAGGACGAGATGAATCATAATAACGCACGCACTTATAGGTATATAACACACACGCTGTACACGCGGGCGGGCACACAGGAAATTTTTCAATTCGATGAAGTTACTTGATAAAAACGCGCTATATATATACGCGCGTGGATTGTGTAGCGGACGCGACTACGACGACGCGAGTTCAACCTGAGCAGCCAAGCGTGTTTTCACGAATATATGTGTGTGTGTGTGTGTGTGGAGTTGTGCTCCAGCTCTTTTGTCCCTCGCGACTTTACTTAGCTGTTACTACTACCTGCTATGATTTTTCCTCGCTCGTAATTACGCTTTATTCGAAAAGAAAAGAATAAAAATTTTGAGAAAGAGAAAATATTTTGAGTGGGCGAATATTATTAATGTTATTTTCGATGATCTTTCCTGCACGTGCAGAGAATATGAGCGCCGGTCGAAATGGAGAAAGAGCTCGTCTGCGAATATACATTACGACTGCGTGCGCTACATTATACATACGCCATATGTGCCCTTGTACTTCTGCGCACCAGTACATGTACCGGCGCTGATTGCAGGAAGTAACGATACGAGAAGGGAGTATATATGCGTGTATGTTATGCTCCTTTTTTTTTCTCTCTCTCTCTCACTCACTCTCGTTCTCTTTATTTCTTTCTCTCTACCTTCTTTCTCGTTCCGGGCTTGCGAGCACCTGTCGTCGAGATTCAATAAATACGACCAACCGACCTCGGCTTTTGTGCATACTTCCAGGCTCGTATTATAAATTTACGCGTTCGCACCTCTCAGCAGCAGCAGCGGCTGCGTAAATACGATGCTTTTTTTTTTCTTTCACCTCGCGGTGTCTTGCACTGTCGTCGTCGAGTGCACAAATCTCGAGAAAGTTTTTTTAATATACAAATCCGCATCGCTTTTCTGGATCTCTCTCTCTCTCTTGAAATGCGGAGGTGTCATCTTTTGCGCAGCGCGAAATTTCCGTATATACACAATAATGACGCGCCGCTGCTGTGTGTTTTTCGTCGTCGTGGCATGGAAATGCACGGCAGCAGCTCAGCGCGTAATAAGAGAGAAAAACAATTTGCCCAGGATAATGCGCTAAATTCCTGACTCGCGACGCTCGTTTTTTCTCTCTCTCTTTCCTCTTTTCGCCTCAAGAAAGTTTCTTCCTTTTACCCACATATTGCAGGTATACAGCGCAAACGTGTGTTTATACGGTTATGTATATCTGTCTGTCTATACGGCACAGCTGCCGCTGCTGCATTTGCGTGCGCCGCCATCGCCGACACCGTACATTATATAGGTATTCGCGCCGTTTCACGGAGGAGACCAACCGCTTCTCTCTATAGACACCCACAACAGTTACTTTTCGATATGTATGCGTATATATAATGTATCTGTGAATCGTTGTTGTCGTTGTCGTAGCTGCTGTTTTGTTTTTCTCGCTAACTCTCTCTCGTCGAACCGCAAAACCGTTCACCTATATGCCGCCACCACTTATACAATTATACGTACGCCTACACGACATAGCAGCGCATCCAGTAGAGAGGAATCATGCAGCTATGTAATAATACTCGACTCCGATCGTCTCTCGTCGATATTATATTATGCGTGTGTACATTGGAAAACATTAACAAAAGCTATAACGCAGCAGCAGCAGTGGTAGTCATCGTTACGTTTGTTGCGTTGCCGATCGATCTAAACGGATATAATATATTTCTCCGCTTTTATGCCTTCGCGCGCTTTTACCGTGTGCCATAACCGCTCGGCGTTCGGCTGTATTGCAAAAGGTCGAATACGGAAGCTTCAGCTACCTCGGGATATTTCTTTTATTTTGCTTTCCTCTCTTCTTTTCTTTTCTCTCTGCTACTTTTTTTTGTCTACTACGCGCTTATCCTATATATACGCCCGTAAACATCACGCTTTTCCCGTCATTGTATGGAAATGATGCCTAATGTCGGGGCTGCCTGCTGTAACAGCACGGGGCAACAAATTTCACGCGCTACCCAAGCGCGTAACTTTTGGCGCGCGCGTTATAGTATACACCTTCGAAGTGAGTTTGCACTTATAATTGCGCCAGGCCGGCAGAGTCGAGCTCGCAGCTCCTTGATAATATATGCACGAGTTGCTGCTGCTGCTGCTAAGATTCGCGCGCGGTGGCAAGGAAGACAATTGATTGAGAGCCGGGGAGAGGAAGTTGTACAGTTGTGAAGGATATGCGAAGAGATGGATGGATGGATAGATGGAAGGGAGGGCAAGTGCAGGAAATTTGCTATTCTAAAACGTCGAACTCGAGGCAACGTCTATACGGGGCGAAACGAGGAGAAAAAAATGTTACAGAAAAGAAAGAGAGAGGAAGGAGGCAAAAGTTTAACAAGCCGCCGCCGCTGCTGCTGCTCGTGCATATTGATAAAACCGTTAGAAATTAAGGTACTCTCCGAGCTCGCGTGTAATCGCGCGAGCGCCTCGTTACACGAGCACATCCTTTTACGCGATGATCTGCGCTACACGCGCAGCGCGAGGGGGGATACGTATAATTGGAGATCAGAAAAAATTGATTATTCCACGGGCCGCGCGCGCGTCGAGCTTATAAGTTCGTTTTGCAATTTTGTTGCTGGAGTGCATCGCGTAAACAGACTGTATGCACCGCGTGCACGAAGGAAGGCTTACGCGTTGCGCAATATTAAACACCCTGCACGAGAGCAGAATAATAGATATGGATTTTTGCGCCTTTAAATATGAATCTCTGCGCACTGTGTATATGCACAGGAGTCTATCCGCGAAACAATGAAATACGAGCGTTTTCGCGCCCGTCTAGCGCGCCGGACTTTCACTATTGAGAAGCTACTACTACTCGATTACACTCGGTCCATAATTTTCTCATTTATTTTTTTTTTTCGACCGTATATAATACACGAACTTGTAAATTGATAAATCTAATTGCCATTGGTGCAACTAATGCACTTTGCCCCATTGTGTTTACTCTCCGTGAGTTTGTTTACACATACACACACACACACACACACACACACACAGAGAGGTTAGCTCTCCGTGGGAGATGTTGTATTAAGCGATCGGCCAGCGATTACTCCAAATCTATTTACAAGAAGACTTACTTTGCTCGACTTACACACACACACACATAAGCGAGCAAATGGGTAAGCGTATATATCAGGGCAGATCAATCACAGGTGTAACTATTCAATTCTAATGAGCGCACTCATTTCTCAACTCGGCGGCTACAACACACTGCATTATATCTATATAGTCTAATGCACACGTATATACTATATAGCCGCGCTGACAAATAAAATTAAGCTCCGCGCGCGCGCGCGCCAGGAGTCTTACATAATGGCCTATATATAGTTCTGCGAGGTGCAGAGAGAAGCATAAAATCTTATCAGCTCCGTACGTTGTATCTGCGCGCACTATAATACAAGTACACTACTCCCCCTTGTAAGTACCAACTCGTTAAAATCAGCAGCAGCAATACATATACAGATATGTTTTCTCGGTTATTAAGTCTCGAGACAAAGGCCTTTCACTCGAGTTCCTATATATGCACTAATGTATCTGCAGCAGCAGTGGCAGCAGCAGCAGCAGCAGCCGATATATATTATATATACGAGTTTGCAACTTGTGTACAAGTCCAAGACGCGTCGCTATATCATTATTAAATTCCACTGGTTTGTAATCGATGCAGGGATAGATATATACAACAACCATTTACAAATACAAAAAACAACCGACCAATCGAACAGCTCGTGTACTAGCAGCGTTTATATAAAGACGTGGTGCACATTATAAAAGCTAGACATTTTTCGCGGATCATCCGTACGTTATATTATACGATATAGTTTTAATACTCGTGTCGG
This sequence comes from Trichogramma evanescens, assembly GCA_902732785.1. Taxonomy (NCBI): domain Eukaryota; kingdom Metazoa; phylum Arthropoda; class Insecta; order Hymenoptera; family Trichogrammatidae; genus Trichogramma; species Trichogramma evanescens. Next base: position 10,900 of record CACVKI010137244.1, on the reverse strand, counting down.
CGCGAGCGCGCGAGAGTTTAGCCGCGGAAAAAGCTTCTCGGTACCGATATACATATCCTATCGTTGTTGCATAGTCGTTGAGCGCATTCCTTGGCGCTGCAGCCGAGAGAGCAACTTTATGGAGACCTTTAATTCTTGACATGACTTTAGTGTGATATAATCTACCCCCTATAGGCACACAGAGAGTAGTATCCACGTTGCAACACCCATCCCGTATCTTCCTCTTTGTTTTCTCGCTTCTCCACCACTTTTTTTTCATTCCTCATTCTTCTACTATTGACGATAAAAACGCCTCGTCTCTCTCTCGTTCCTTCGGCTGCTCTCCTCCTTACACAGCTGATGATGCAAAGTACAACAAAAAAAAAAAAAAGAAGGAAAAAAAAGGAGCAATAAGTGTACCTCGAAGCACAACGATTTTGATATTATTACCCCACTTTCGCAGAAGTCCTTCGCAGCTCGCGATGTACACGTATACGTACGTATCGTGCGCAGCGCATGCCTTCGTGAGAAAGGTGCATTATATGTGTATAGAGGATACCCACCCGACTCGACGCATTTAACGCACGCAACGAGTGCGATGACTCTCTTTACTCGAACAAATATACACTATACATAAGATATGTCGTACGTGGTGTCATTGAAGTCTCGACGTATAATGTACAAAAAAAAGGAAAGAAAAGAAAAGTCAGAGATACGTGCGTTTTGTTAGGTGAAAAAAGGGACGATTGATCGAATGCATTAAGAGAGTAGCAGCAGGTTGTTGCCGTTGTTTGGCTCGATTTTCATGGACGATGCAACGCACTCGATTCAGTACATCGAGGATCGAGAGCTTCTTTTATTTCTTCCAAGTAAATCCCTTCCCCTGGGCTATATGCTATATACCCTGTCACGTACGCGCGAAGCTAATCCTTCAGCTGTCTCGAGCCTCCTGCTGCTGCTGCTGCTGCTACAGGAGTAATTTTCATATACACGTAGCTACCGAATAATTGCTCGACTCCCCAGTGATTGATTATATTTTATCGTACAATCAAAAAAAACGTGCGTACGCTACGTGATTACATTATGCTAATGGCTCAATTTCTTTTTTTTCTCTCGTTACAGCGCATATCCTACCTGACCGCCGAAAACGAGAGGCTCGAGCGTCAGCTGAGGACTGAGGCCGAGCCCTGCAAGGACTGCACCAGTTCGCCCCTGCAGGTCCACATCAAGACGCTTAATTGGCAAATAAGTCAAGTGAGTGTACATGCGATTAATCAATGCTGTATGTAGGCCGCGCACGCGTCGATTTTAAACCATATATTTATTTATAACTTCGCGATTATATACTCGAGTGTGTATAACAATTTGTCGGCCGCCGCCGCGGTGGGATATAGATTAATTTTGTATTATATATGTGGCTTAAGCGCGCGGGGATTATTAGCCACGTTGTCGGAAGTGGAGTTTGGCTTTTGGGATTGGAATAGAATTTATGGTAACTCGTACGGCTGCTACGAGCTTGATTATCGCTACTAAATAACCCGCGCTGACTTCCGGATTGTTTTTCAATCGCGCTAATCTCCGAATCAACAAACTTTCGAAAACTTCGTTTAACGCGTTGGTTCCGCGAAATCGCTTCATTTCTGTTATTTTTGCTATCGGATCCGATACATTTATAATTGTAAATTTTCTAAATTTACAGTTGAAGACTCAGAACCAGACGTACGCCGAGACCCTCAAAGACGTGTCGAGGTTCTGCGATCGCGTCTACAAGAGCCTCTCGGCCTACACGAAGCACGACAAGACCTCCTACCCGAGGACGACGAGGTCTCGAAGCGTCAATTCTCTGCGAGGCAGCGATACCGTATCCACCTCGACGACGGCGACCTACGACACTTTGGGGCCGATTTTGCCAGTGACACCGTCGCCGCAGGCCACATCGACGCCCAACGGGGCCGTGGCCAAGAGGGTCATGAAGCGCAGGCCGAAATCGTCGATCGTCGACAATACAGTGATTGGAGTTTATAAGCCACCCACGCCCGTGGCTGAGATAGACTCGGACGAGCTGCCGCCGGAGAAACTGTTGAACGAGGCTCACAAGTAAGCTATAAATTCTCATTTTATACACTGAAACATTTATTTAAAAGTATAGCTAACGATTTTTTTTTCACCCTCAGATTGATGCGAACGATTCAATCCGTCAACTTGCTCCAAGGCAAAGAGCTGGACTCGCTGAATCTCATTTACGACGGAGTGCCAAGCTCGTGTCTCAAACCCGATCTAATGTTGAATCAGTCGTCGTCGTCCGGTATCGGCCACAGCACCGGCACCGACAGCTCGGCCGAGTTCCCCTCCTCCGAGAGCAGCAGCAACGGCGAGCGTCCCGCCACCGCGACCAACAGCACCGCACCGAGCTCGCGCTCCAGCAGCTGCGCCACGGCCGACGACAAGTTCGATCATCTCGATCACGAGATCATCACCGACGAGTACTGCGATTACGTGGCGGAAATCAAGACGGCGAGGCTGGTGAGGAGGACGAATGACAGCGGTGACGGGGTAGATTTTGAATCTACGGTGGCCGAGGCGCCGAGAAAGACTTACAAAACGTACATCAGTCACAAGAAGGATAATACGAGTTTGAATCAGTCGCTCGGAAGTGAAAAGAGCGACAGATCGATTGCCGAAACTTCAAAGACGGGCTCTTCCTCTTTCGAGGTGCAGAAAAATTTGTCGTTGTCGGGCTCCGAGAAAAACGTGAACGATCAGGCTCAAGCCAAAATCATTGGGAACGAAACGTCGACGCCGAAATTCAGCAAGGCTACGGTCAAAGCCAGCATCAAACGACTGAGGGATTGGGTAAGAAAGAGTGATAAGTTTTAGACTAAAAACACTCAACCAGAGTACTTAATCTATTATTATTTTTCGTAGACTTTCAACGAAACGGAAACACAAGACTCGAAGACGGTGGCGGCGGACACCTGCTCGAGAAGCGTCACCGACGACGAGAGCGGCTTCTCGTCCCTGTCCTCCTTCCAAGAGATCGGCCTGCCGCAGGTACAAAATAATAATAATAATCACGGCTCGCCGTTGTCGTCGTCGTCGCCCATCAAGAAGACCGGCTCGCATACCGAGGTGGGCCTGCCGGAAGTGCCGCTGCGAGCGGCGATACACCACAGACGATGGTCGTCGACGCCGTCCGAGGTCAAGGCCATGTTCAGGCGGCACAGCAGCATCAATCGTGCCAGCGAGACCATGAGCGTTTGGGTGTAATTTCGTTTTGCCGGGGAGGGAGGATTTTAGATTTTACAAAAAGTGTATATATTTTTTAGCTCGTAATTGGTTTTAAAAACGTATATTTATAACCCAAAAGGGGTTTTTTAGTATTTTAAGTTCTGAAATTCATTGTTGCGTTCGCTCAACGTTACAAGTAAAGATTGTATAGATCTTGCGCCGACCGCGTAAAGTGCGAAAACGAGTGAATGACGTTATCAGTGGCGGGTATTTATGTACTTATGGACGGACACGCATTTTTTAATCAAAAACGAAATTTTAATCGTTGTGAAAATTAATTATGGAAAAACGATAAAAAACTAATTTTCCACTTTTATTGTAATTTTTCATTTTTTTTCAATTGCATGTTCGAGTCTTATGGATCGTGTCCAGTCGACTTATCCCACTACCCGACACTGATTGTATTATCTAGTTCATTAGAGGTATAAATGTTGAATAATGGTCGGTGTTCTGAGCTCGTTATTATTTTTTACAACCAGCATCTATGTATCGGTAACGAACAAACGCAGAAGCTTATCAATAAATTTTCCGATGTTCTTCTTCGTTAATTAGTGTCTTTTTAGTTCTAGATTACATATTATTTATAGCAGTGCCAAAAATTTGATACACGATGACTGGTTACATGTTTTCTTTTTACTTGTATATAAACAAATTTTACCGACTTACATCGTAGTTTTGTCATAGATTCAGTCTGACCTGAAATTAAGTAAATTTATGGTCATAAGTATAAAATACTTTCCTATTATAGCTTTATAAACGAATGGTTGTTTTATATAAAAATGTATTAAAACAGTATATGCCTAATGTATAAGATTTGCAAAGCATTTCTTTTTTTATTAATTTAGTAACAACTAAATTATAATATTTCATGAGTTCATTTGAGATTCTTCTATTTATTAAATTTTATCTGGTTTAAAGTATCAGTTATTATAAGTTTTGCGTTGAATCATTTTTAATATTTATCAAAAACATGTTTGAAGATCGAATATTATAAATAAACTTGATCTTAAATATAACATAAATGAAACAAACTTCTGAACAATTATAAAACAATTCAAATGATTTTGCTTGTAAATATTTATTTTAAAATTAAAGAAAAATTGTCAAACATATGTTTTATCTCTTCATAATTTTTGTTCGTTTACCTTTCTACATATAATTAAGAACTTGTCATATTATAATTACAATCGCAATAAGTTGGTTAGAAAAAAATTGTCATTTTTACATTTAAACCCACCAATTATTATGAAATTAGACTGTAAAGTTTACTAACATGTTGTTGATAATTTTACTTATTATCTGGTACAAATTACTACTTTACCAACCTTTGTTTAAACAGATACAGTGGTAAATTCTCAAATGGCGCAACCTGCTGAAATACAGGCAAGATATCCCGTATAATATCGTTTCCGTAGTGTAGTGGTTATCACGTGTGCTTCACACGCACAAGGTCCCCGGTTCGAACCCGGGCGGAAACATCAAGTTTAAATACAATTTTTGCTCCGGGAATCAATTTTTTTGTCCGCATACATATCAGTTTGAAAGCTACGGATATTGTTCGACCATCGAATATTAGCAAAGTTAAGCGTGGTTAATTTTTGAATATTAGACCGCCGCATTAAGTAGGTACACCCGTTTTTCACGTATGGTTATGTAACATTCACCGAAGCGAATAAAATCAATATGCAATTCATTCTAAGAAAAATTTTAATTAACGCAGCATGATGAGATTTAATAAACTGTTTTTTTAATTAACAAATAAAAATGTAATATAAATCATTAAAAATATTTAATCGAGTTACTACAAACGTTTGAGAGAAGGGCTCACAAAAATCAATGGGTTTATTAAAACAGTCATGACTTGTTATTATCAAGTGGTCAAACTTGTCTCACGTTTTTAGATACATTTCAGACGAACAATTTTTATTTTCGTTCAAGTGTTCAGTCACGAAGGAAAAGTTTATAGAATATACTAAACTTTATAGTGAAACCTTTTGATAAAAAAATCCGACGAGATATTTTTGTTGTTGTAGCTTGTGTTATTTTAAAAATTCTACTGTATTTAAAATTCAAATATTCGTAAGTCCATGCAAATTATTTATTTAAAATATTAGAATCTAAAATTAATAATGTTTGTGCCCGGCTGAATGAAGGATATTAATGAAAAATACTATAGAGGCAGTTTAGTTCCTAGATGTTGTAGTCTCAAAAGTACTCCTGTGTATGCGCCTCAATAAAGAGAAATAATAAGCTCTATAGATATTATTTGCCATTAGATTTTCTTTGATAATTCTTGATTTATCCACCATAACCATTTTCTTACATCCGTGGCGGCGCTTGGTACCAGTGATCCAGAGCCACACTTTATATTAAAACTAATGATACCAACTTGGACATTGTTTTCATCAACCACTGGTCCTCCAGAGTCGGCCTTTAAAATAAATTTTCATATGGATTGTTTGTTTGACTCGTTGAACATAAATCAATAACTTTTTAAAGTATTTTACATGACAAAAATCGCCCTCGCCTTCCAAACAGATCGTCCTGATGTGAGGGAAGTACGTTTTTCTAACTTTCTCGTCCTTAGATCCACTAAGAAACTCTTCATATTCCTTCATACATTCTCGAACATTACGAACTTGCATTTTCGTAGATAGTAAAAAGTCTGATTCATCTCCATCCTACAAAATGAATTTGAAATTAATTGATTAAGACATTATTTGATTTGTGCATTTTTATATAAAAAATCATACTTCTGTGATACCCCAACCTAAGAGGGTAACGGTAGATCCGTCTGGAAGCGAGTAATTTTTTCCAGTAGGTAATTTAATTGGTTGAACTGTTTTACTAAATACTATGTCTTTTTTTAATTTGATCAATGCCATATCTCCGTAAGCAGGAATTCTTAACTAAAAATAATTCGACATGTCAATAAATGCTAAAACTCCAAGTTTTTTCGTAAATAATGTGAAATACGCACTGTCATTTTCATCCACAAAGGATTGATTTTAAACTGTTCAACTCGGTAAACTTTACCACCAGATATCTGAGAAAGTGATCCTACGCGCACCGAGCTTAACTCTTCTCGTCTTCGAGTGCCACTGAAACAAGAAAAAATAGGATGAATTAAAAATTCTGAACTCATAAGTTTATTGTTAAGACTTACTCATAAAAACGTATACAATGGGCTGCGGTCAAAATATAACGTTTGCTTATGACGGATCCCCCACAAATGTGTTTCGATTTGTATCTCAAAGATGCTTGGAAGGGATAGTCCTCGATGGAATTCACAGAATCTCCATTTATTATCCTTAATTTACTCGCATCGCAGACATAAATTAATACCAAAATCGCAAACGAGAATATAGCACGGTACATGATTTATATGTTATATACGTTGGTTGATTAATGTAAGGAATGATCGAACTTTACTTATGTCTCTGCTGTGCGTCGTGATATAGACGCAAGATCGTGACTCACATATCGAGTCATGTCCTCGCCATTACGGATATCATTGAATTTTCATTGGCAAAAATGAGGAAAATTTGTTCAAATCACGAATTGCTTATCCGTTGAAATATTTTCATACATATCAATTAGTTACTTAAATAAACAGTTACTTATAATCTGAGAAAATTTATTGTAATTACATTGTCTTTATTTTTTTTTTTTAATTTTCGGTTTATATTATCAACGACCAAGTGCACCTTCTTGTGGAACACTCGACAAAAAATCAATTTCTCCGGACACTTTCTTCCTTAACATATACAATATATAGTTTGTAGTATTGGAATCTTTTGATTTTTTGTGATTTTTGATAATAATATTCAAGGTTTTATAGTGTAAATAAATGCCAAACATGATTATCCAAACTTCTTTTATAAAAGTTTATAGTTTGATTATCTTTCTTCAAAACTACCAGGGCCTTCTGGTCAAATCTTGGAACAGATTGAAAAATTGAATATTCAAAAATCTCCAAACCTCCTTTGTTTAAATGTAAGAGGCATAAAGACTGTTGTTTGGTGTTATCAGTAAGTAGATATAAGTTGCCTACATTGATTGATATTCTATTCTGTTTATGCATAAAAAAGGCAATATGGTATATGTGACTTGATGGGTATTTTATACCAATTTTTGTGATCGAAAACATATTCTTTAATAAGATGAAGTTTATAAGAACAACATCGATTATACACGTGTGGTACAATCTAAGAAACAGGTGTTGCTTTGGTTTCGCTTTAAATATATAATTAAAGATACCTTAAATTTAATTATGGTAAATAATAAAATAAGTTAGGCGGAGTGACTAGAGCCTTAACAGAACTCCATTATAATTATTCGATTTTAGACTTCCTTCCATAATTCTTGATTTATCCACCGTAACCATTTTCTTACATCCGTGACGGGGCTCGGTAACAGTATTTCAGTTTGAGAACAATTATTACTAAAACTTATAACGCCAACTTGGACGTTATTTTCATCAATTGCTGGTCCTCCAGAGTCTCCCTTTAAAATCAATATTATTACTTTTTTTTGCTTGCCTCGCTGTCGATAAATAAAAAAATTTATACAAGTATTTTACATCGCAAATATCCCTCTCGCCTTTCAAGCATATTTTTTTCATGTTAACTACAATGGAATCTCGGTCGACTTCATTTTCGAGCGTATTCATATATTCTTCCCAATCCTTCGTACATTTTTGATCATTATAGACTTGCATTTTCGTAATGCGTAAAACATCGTTTATTTCGTATGATTCGTCTTCGAGCATTTCTCTAGTTGCGTACTGTAAAACGAATTTCAAATTAACCGATTAAGGAATATATTTTTCAATTCAGGATCATACTTCCTTCAAACCATAACCCAAAACGGTAACAGTGGATCCAATTGGAACTGAGTAATTTTTTTCAGCAGGTAATATTACTGGCTGTACTTTTTCATTGTATTCGATGTCTTCTTTCAGTTTAATCAAAGCAATATCTCCGTAAGAAGAGTAAGCTGTGTTCTAAAAATAATTTGACTTTACATTAATAATCGACGTTTAAGTTTGGTTTGTTGCTAATTTTTACTTCAAATTTTGTCCAAAAAGGATTCAATTTAATCTGTTCGACTTGATAAATATTGCCACCAGATGACTTGGAAAGTGATCCTACTCGTACCGAGGCAAATCTTGGTGGGAGCGGCTCTTTTTTACTAAAGAAAAAAATAGCCGAATTAAAAATGCTCAATTATTAAGTTCAGTTCTATGACTTACTTAATTTGGTATACACAATGCGCTGCGGTCAGAACATAACGTCTACTGAGTATGGTGCCCCCACAAAAGCTATCGGAGAAAACTCGAATTGAAGCCATGAACGGATACTTCTCGATGTATTTCACAATATCTCCATCTACTATCCTTAATTTACTTGCGTAACAGCCACAAATAAACACCAAAATCAAAATTGAGTATAAAGCGCAATATATGTTTCCCATGTTAGATACGTTTATTGTTTGGTGCCGATCGGACTTTCCTTATTACTTTGCTGTACGTCGTGATTTAGGAAAAAAACGTGACTTTCATATCGCGTCACGTTTTCGGTACATTATTGAATTTTGAGCGGTGAAAATGAGGAAATTTTGTTACAATCATGAGTTTTTTGTTGAAATGTTCCAATACGTATAAATTACGAATGAATAAGTAATGATTACTATCTTCGCTTTCATTTTGAAAAGTTATAATTTTATTTAGAAAAAGTTGGTTTGGCAATGAAATCATTTTTATTAAATGCTAACAGATGTTTCATTCTGTGATAACAGAGCTCTAACATAATCATTCGGTTTTAGATTTCCTTTGATAATTCTTGGTTTATCCACCATAACCATGGTCTTAAGTCCGTGACGCCGCTCGGATACGCTGCCCCTCTTCCAGTGCCGCAATCAATATTTAAACTTACAACTCCAACTTGGACATTGTGTTCATCAAGTATTGGTCCTCCAGAGTCTCCCTTTAAAATCAAAATTTTTTTATATTTCTTTTAATTGCCTCGTTGACAATACACTCATAAAAGTACTTTACATCGCAAAAATGGCGCTCGCCTTTCAAGCATAGGGTTCTGATGTTGGTCAAAAACGCTACTTCATCGTATTCGTCAAGGACGAAATCCTTATATTCTTTTCTACATTTTTCATTATCATAGACTTGCATCTTCGTATAACGTAAGAATTCGTTTTGTGTGTCTGAATCGAATGTTACAAAAGGATAATACTGAAAAACGAATTTCAAATTGATTGATCAAGTAATATATTTTTCAATTCAGGATCATACCTTTGAGAAACCATAACCCACGACGGTAACAGTGGATCCAACTGGAAGCGAGTAATTTTTTCCAGCAGCTAATGTTACTGGTTGTACTTTTTCATTGTATTCTATGTCATCTTTGAGTTTAATCAAAGCAATATCACCGTAGGAAGGCAACTTGGTCTAAAAAAAATTTAACTTTTTATTAATAATCGAGGTTTAAGTTTCATTTGTAGTTTATTTTTATTACAAATTTTCTCCAAAAAGGATTGACTTTAAACCCTTCCACTTGGTAGACTTTGCCACCAGATTTCTTTGAAAGTGATCCAACTCGTACCAAGGTAAGCTCTGGTTCGAGTAGCTTTGCGTCACTAAAGAAAAGAATAGATGAATTAAAAATTTACAAATTATTAAGTTTAGCGTTCTGTCTTACGCAGGGTGACGTATACAATGTGCCGCAGTCAGAATATAACGTTTATTTAATATGGAGCCCCCGCAAAGGTGTTTCGAATTGTTATGAAAAGATACTTGAAACGGATACTCTTCGATGGACTCCACAAAATCTCCATCTACTATCTTTAATTTACCTGCATAACAGCCACAAATGAAAACCACAATCAAAATCGAGTATATGGCGCGATACATGTTTTCTTCGTCTATTACGTTTCGTTGATTACATTTATTGATTGGCACAAATCGGACTTTCCTCATGCCTTTGTTGTGCGTCGTGATATAGGCACAATATCGTGACTTTCATTACGCGTCACGTATTTCGTCTATCATTAAATTCTAATAAAACTAAAAAAATTCGATAGAATCGTGAATGATACATCATATACAATCCGCAACAAAATTATCGCAACAACAATTTTCATTGAAATTTTTTCAAATTTCTAACGCCTCTATTTTTAAGTTTTTTTGGAAATTTTTTCTAGTTTAAAGCCATTTATAATATCAAGAGGTTTGAGTCAATTTCGAGGCGACTGTCGCACTTAGGCGTAACCCCAAAAATGATAGAAAAAAAAATCAAATATTGACTCAAACCTCTTGATAATATATGGGTCAGATTCAGAATTTTTCAAATAAACCTGCGGACGAGGTCCACGGATTTTCCTGAAATTTTGGTATGTTATAGTACATCATAAAAGGGTCCCAAAACCAAAATTTTAGACCCCCTCCCCTCTCCTACCCCTCACTTCCGGTATAAACGTCCATTTTCGATCTATATTTTTTCTGAAGCCCTGAAGCCATTGAAAAATCTGAAAAAATTCATGAAGGTACTTTTTAACAATCCAAACAACCTTGAATTTTTTCAGATTTTTTGAGTGCTTCAGGCCTTCAGAAAAAATCATT